>JAULBY010045132.1:0-12733 GCA_032358315.1 Ophiocytium majus
AAACACGGGCACAGACTCTGGTGTCTTCTGCTGCCTGCCCTGCACACTGCAGTGGCCTGCTAGTCGCCACTTTATCACTGAGGTACAGTGTGTATGTACAAGTACATGTGCTTATGAATACTACTCTACTGCAAAGTACTTCGGTTTACACTACACTCGCTAATTAGTGCGGGGTAGTGTCACCCTCCTAGGGCCCCGCACTTGAGCAAGACCCGCACTAAATCAAATAGGGTATTCTGTATCGTTTTTATAGAATCGAGTGGGCTGTGACAGGCCTGCGGAGGACCCCGCGCTAAGCTGCATACCGCACTAAATAATAAGAACGCATGGAGTCGCGAGTGCACCGCACGTACTTTCAAGTACCTCAGAAGTATATAGTAGTATATACTTCAAGAAGTAAGAAGTACAGTAGACTCATGTCCTCCCCAGGAAAGGCAGCGTCCGTGCACTTGGTGAAGACGGGTACGTACGAGCGGAAGGTGGACTATTTTTGCACTCGTGGGCGTGCAAGAGCCCATGCCATGCATGCCAGCACGCTCGTGGCCACGGCGCATGCCCACTGCAGTGTATACTTCAAAATTTGAAGTACTTTGAAGTACTCCGAAGTAGTATAAGAAGTAGACTCACGTCCTCCCCAGGAAAAGCCGCGTCCGTGTACTTGGTGAAGACGGGGACGTACGAGCGGAAGGTGGAGGGGTACGTGGCCACAATGTCCCACTCCTCCTCAAACAGGTCCTGCTGTAGCTCGTCCAGCAGCTTAGCGGTGCGCCGAAGCTTGTCGCCGAACCGGTTCTTCATGGCTGGGCCGTGCGCGCGGCGGGGGGCACGGCAGGCAGAGCATTTTTCCCAGTATTTGGTTATGATTCAGAAGAAAAAACAATGTACTCTTCTGAAGTATACTTATGTCCAGCAGCTTTGCGGTGCACCGAAACCGGGTCTTCATGGCTGGGCCGCACACGTCGGAGCATTGCAAGCAGTGGGTTATTCCCAGTTTTTGGTCATAAATCGGTAGAGAAAAAAACCATGTGGTAGAGAAAAAACCCATGTAGAAGGATACTTTTGAAGTGATTCCTGAAGTATACAGAAGTAGGCATGTGGGTATGGGTGGCACTTGCGGAGCAAGCACGTGACACATTCTAGCGCGCGTGTGCACGTGACGAATTCTGCTCCACACATTGTACTTCTACTAACCCAGCTTGGGGCGCGCAAAGCTCTGCGCATGTGGTGTGCGCAAATGCAAATAGTGTGATCAGGTATGCTGTCTTTTTTGTACTTCAAAAGAAGGAGCAGACTGTGTTTTGTTTCCATGCAGCATGGTGCCACAACGGGCCCTCACCAATACATGCAGCAGGCGAGCAGCTACATGCGGCCCAGCAGTGCGCTCACAGAGGAGCAGCGGTGCTGCTGTGCGCGCCTGCGGGTATCGCGCAGTATGAGTTTTAAGTGATTACACTTCAACTGAAAAGAAATGGCAAAAGCACCTGTTTTAAGCACTTTCCACATGGTTTCACTTGCCTGTTTAGCAAAAAGCTACTAGCCTTGCTCCTTGAGTATGCTTTAGTGGGGCTAGGTTGTCATACTTGAACCCGAATGAGAGACCTGTTGGCACTGTAATCAACACCCAAAAGCAGGCTGCCGCTGCTGCTCCTGCTGCCGCCGCTGCTGCAGGCGCTAACGCGCTCCATGGGATGCAAGTGTGTGAAGCACACCCTGAATGCGGCGAGCACGCGGCAAATATGCCTGTGCCATTTGCGCACCCAGCACAGCCCTCCAGTGCATGCAGCCACGAGCAGCCCTGGAGCCAGTTACTTGCCGCTGTGCTTAGTGCTGGGCAGCCAAGGCATCCCATCTGGAGCGCAATGGCGTCAGCCATTGCAGGCCCAACTGCAGCAGCGGCGTGCTAAGGCCTGACAGCCTCTGATGCATGCACAGCCGCCGAGCACCAACCAGGTTCCTGCAGGTGCAGCCTGCGCGCATGCACAGGCCTGCCCAGCAGCAAAGCTACTTGCAGGGCGTCGCAAGGCAGCAGGCTTCACTGGCTGCAGCTGCTGCGCCAGCCACCCTGCCTTTGCTGCACAGCCCGCTGCTGCTTATGCGTGTGACTCATGCTCATGAGTGCCAGTTAGAAGCAGCAGTGCCACAGACGCACGCAGCACAGCAGTGCGCATGTTTACAGCGCCACTCACCAGCTGCATCGTTTCCGAAGGGCACTGCCCCAGCCTGCCCTGCCCCCCCCAGCACCCCAGCCACCGCCACCGCCGCCACCTGCAGTGCCTCTCTCCTGCTCAGTGACATGCACACACTTCCGCCAACAGCAGCGGCAGCAGGAGCTGCAAGGCAGCAGCGGCGTGCGCCCGCCCAGTGCTGCGCCGGCGCCACCAGCGCCGCTGCGCCTGCCAGGGCAGCCACCATTGCGCAGCCGGAGAGGCAGCAGCGCCTGCGTGCCACCATGGCGCCTGCGGGGGGGTGGGGACGTGCGTGAAGCGGCAAGTGATCGGCGTTCAGCACGATGCATTGTCAGCAGCCCCCCCCCCCCCCCCCGGAGAGGCGGGGGTCCTCAACTTGAAGTTCTCTCCCTCTCCCTTTTCCTCTCGGAAATGGGAGCGTCGTGGCGGCGTGACAGCACCCGCAGCAGCCCCGGCGGTGGCTTCAGTGCGAGAGAGGCACGTATCCAGGCGTCAGCACCAGCAGCGTACCAAGGCACCGCAAACCTAGCAGGAGCAGGAGCGCACACGCAGTCCAGAAAACATGCAGCAGCGAGGCAAACGCAGGCGCTTCGCTCAGGCGCCGGCGCCTGCACCTCTGGCTGTGGCGTGCGTGATGCTGCTGGCGCTGGCCAGCGGCTCGGCTCCCGCATCCTTATGGACCACCACGTCTGAACGGGAGGCAGCAGGGCCAGTGCTGTCCAGACTGCCGCGACGAGAGCAGCACCGTCAACAGCAACAGCAGCATCCCTCTGGATGCATGTGCATGCGCGGCCTGACGCCACCAGCAGCGCTCGCAGCAGCAGGAGCAGTGCGGCGGCGACAGCCTGGCTGGGTAAGGCTGCGGGGTGGCGGCAGTGACGATAGCAGCACCGGCAGTCTCGAGGAAGCCTGGGAGTACTTGACGCTGCAGTTGTCGAGGGTGCTGCATGTGCGGCGGGAGCTGAAGGCGTTGTGCAGCTCATCGTTGGAAAGGTATTTATACATAAATAAATGTACACACGTATTTGTAAAAAAAAAGTGGGGATATGCTCGACAGATGTGGTTTTGTTGGTCACAACTCTGCACACCCGAACCGGCAGCATTTTTTACTTTTCTAAAAATGCGGATAAAACTATGCATGTCATTTGGCCAATTAATCCCCCCCGGTGTGCGGCAGTGTGTCCAAGTAACAGCTGACGCCGCAGACATGCCAGCCTCGCATTCAACTGCACTCCGTACTCAACCGACAAGTGCATTGCTCAGCAGCTGCGTTGCCACGCTTATAAGGTGTTCTTCTGGTGCCCGCCATTTGGCATGGCTTCCATTCCACCTAGCACTGCACAAGCCCTGGTAAGTGTGCCAGTGCAGGAGCACTGTAGGACCGCTTTCAATCAACACCCTGCGCCCTTTTAGTACTGAGCACCTCCGTCGCTGATGGTGGTAACAATGGTGAGGCGGGAACTGCGCGTTGGATTGGTCAGGTGCTTGGTGCAGCCCCGCTTTCAGCAGTTGTGCTGAGCACCGCTGCAGCACCTGCTGCTGCCGCCGCGCACTGGTGCCGCCGCTGGCCAAATGGTGCGGTGGGTGTTTGCTACTTCCGCTTGCTGAGCAGGGCCGCTCACCACTGCTACTGCTGAGCAGTGCCATTGACCGCTGGGCACTGCTGCCGCTGGTGCTGCACAGGCACCACTGGCCACTTCCGCTGCTGCTGCTGCTGCTGCTGCTGAGCACTGCCGCTGCTGGCCACTGCCGCTTCTGCTGCTGCTGCTGCTACTGCTGCTGCTGAGCAACTGCCGCTGTGCTGGGCAGGTGCCTGGTGCGGGTCACCTGGCCGGATATGCGACCTGTGGATGAGCGGCTGGTGGGCAAGGTGCTGGCGGCGGCACGGCGACTGGGTGGCCCCAACAACTATGGCGGAGCGGTGAGTGGTGCCCTTCTGATTGGTGGCGCCCACAGCTCACTATATTCTGAAATATATATAAATGCACTACTGAAGTATATTGCTTCGAAATATATATACACATGGCGTGGCGGCTGGGTGGCCCCAACGGATATGGCGGAGTGGTGAGTGCTGCCTTCTGATTGGTGGTGCCCACGTGCACACTATACTTCGAAATATATACTGTACCACACCGGTACAGTTTTGAAGCATGTACATGTATATTGCTGCGGCGGCTAGGTGGCCTCAACGGCTATGGCGGAGCGGTGCGTGTCACTCCCCTTGGTGGTGGCGCCCACATGTGCACCATACAAACAGCAGCGGAGTGGTACCAAAAGTAAAAACAATTCGATTTCACACGCTGCACAGGACTCCCACGCCGCCTTCGCCAACAAGCCACATGAAACACTTTCAATAGCTTAAACTGCTCTACACGGTTTTGCACGCTCGCACGACCCCCTCGTCGCCCTGGCCAACAAGCCGCATAAACACTTTCCACATCTCTATAACTCTGTCACGCATTTTATCACGCGTTTCACACGGCCCCCATGCCGTTCTGGCCAACAAGCCCTCATAAAACACTTTCCACACCTCTTTAACTTTGTCACACGGTGTCATGCGCTTCACACGCCCACCATGCCGTTCTGGCCAACACGCCACACACAAGGGTGTTATAACTTTGCCACATTAGACGCTCTCCACATCTCTATACCGTTGTTGAACGGTTTTTCACGCGCTTCACAGGACCCCCATGCCGTTCTGGCCAACAAGCCCTCATAAAATACTTTCCACACCTCTATAACTTTGTGACGCGTTTTTTCGCGTTTCAAACGGCCCCCATGCCGTTCTGGCCAACAAGCCACATAAAACACTCTCCACATCTCTATAACTTTGCCACATCAAAGCACTGTCCACATCTTTATATTTTGTGAAACGGCTTTTCACGCGCTTCACAGGACCCCCATGCCGTTCTGGCGAACAAGCTGCTGAAGAAAGCCTACGAGCACGACTGGCGCGTGACCGCCAAGGCCCTCCACGTGCTGCACAGGCTGCTCTGCGACGCGGACACTCCTCATGCCCCCACCGCCACTGCCTCCGCCGCTGCCGCCTCCGCCGCTGCCGACGGCGGCAGCGGCAGCGCCACTGACGGCGGCGGCGGAGGCGGCACCATTGGCGGCGGCGGAGGCGGCACCATTGGCGGCGGCGGCGGCGGCAGCAGCAGCAGCGATGGCGGCGGCAGCGGCGGCAGCGCCGTTGGCAGCGGCGGCGGAGGTGGCACCATTGGCGGCGGCGGAGACGGAACCATTGGCGGCGGCGGCAGCGGCGGCGGCAGCACCGTTGGCGGCGGCAGCACCGTTGGCGGCGGCAGCAGCAGCGACGGCAGCAGCAGCTTCGCCAGCGCCAGCAGCGGCGGCGGCGGCGACGGCGGCGGTGACGGTGACGGTGGCGCCGCCGCTGCTACCGGCGGTGCTGCCGTCATCAGTGGCAGCGGTTTGGCGGCTGGCAGCGGCAGCGGCTCGGCGGGTGCTAGGAGCTGTGCGGCGGAGTTTGTGCGACTTCTTTCATCCCGGGAAGCGGGGGCGGGACAGGCGCTGGCGGCGCACGCGGCGGCGTGCGGCGGGGAGCGGGCGTCGTGGCTCAAGGTGCGTCACCTGCAGCCTCCACAGTATTTTCTACTGCCTTCGGCAAAAAAATCAGAAGTACTACAAGTAGTGTTGCGTGTTTTGTGCGCTTCAGAAATACCTTTTTTGAGGTGCATGCATGTATTTCCCGAAGAACAGATGTACATGTGTTTTTATGCGGGCGTCATTCTTCAAGGCGCGCCACCTGCAGCCTTCCAATGTTTTCTATCGCCTTTGGCAAAAAAAAATCAGAAGTGCTACTAGCAGTATCACGTGTTTTGTGTGCACCTTTTTTTTTCAGAAGGTGAGGTGCGCGCATGTGCTTGTCGCAGTACAGATACATGTTTATATGCGGGTGCCGTGGCTCAAGGTGCGTCACCTTGTGTGTGTTTGGTGCCTTGATGCCTGTGAGTACTGGGCAAAGGTGCATTGCAACCCTGTCATGTTTTGTACTGTTATTCTCTTTGGTAACAACGCCAGAGATATTAGGGTACATATACTACGTGTTTTGTGTGTCTGTTTTTCAGAAGACGGTGTGCATGTATTTATAAACAAAGGTAATTTTTCGAATGAAAGCATGGTCGCATGTACCTTTTGCTATACGTGTACTTGAACTACTTTTTATGTATGGGTATGGTGATGTTGATCTCTGTCATGTGTTTTGCATGCATGGTCTTTCACACAGTGGCAACATTCTTACTGTTTTATTATTTTCCGTACACAAAAAAAAATTGGCTGCTTGCTGGATTTTCAAGGTTTCAGTGCACGCCCGGGAAGACACTGTGAGGCCATAAAATGCACTCATCATGACTGGTCAGTCACGCACAAAGCGGCTGTAGTGGCGCCCAACGCGCACTTGCCACAGGCGCATTTTGTGAAGTGCCGCCGTGGCACGTACTGTGCTGCACCACATTGACAGCTTACGGCGAATATGCTGGTACCTAATGCACTTGTGCGGACAGTTTGCACCACTTGTTGTTACACCGGTATTTTTGTATTGTCTACGTGGAAGTACTTCTGAAGTGTACATATGTAAAAAATTGGATACGCATGTATATGTATGTAGCATACTACTACTAGTAGTAGTGTTTTTACAAGGTATTACAATGAATACTTCTGAAGTATTTGTTTCATAATTTTATTGGTATGTAATGTTATAAAATTTTAATCATCCTCTGTGTGCATGATGCATCTTTTGTGGAAGCACCATGTCACTTTTTGTGGCTATCCTACTGACTTTATCCATCATTTTTCACTACCAGGGTCACTACATTTGTAGGTGCAAGTGCTTTGATTTCAGGTCCCCCCAGGCCTGGTGGTCACGTTTGGTCAAACCACTTGCTCGATTACACAATGGCAGCTGGTGCGTTACTTGCCAATCAACATATATACATTATAGTATAAATATATATACTGGCGTGCTGTACCGCGACAATATACATGTGAGTACTATGATATGCCAGCCAACACACATAGATCACCACACAGGCTTCGGCCTGGCATTTTGCCCCAGCCACGGGAGTACCTGGGCTCAGTCACCTTTTTGGTTTCTTTCACATATGACAGCTGCCGTGTGCCATACTACACTGTACCTTCTTCTGCAAAGGCACGAGGAGTACGGGCTGTACCGCGCCAACAAGCACACTTATGACTATTGTGATATGACAGCTGAAGTGGTGTTTGCATACTGCTGGCACCTGTCTTTGCACGGGTACACGCAGTACGTGCTGTACCACGCCATCAAGCACACATATGAGTTTTATAATATGACAGCCGACGTGTTGCATACTACTCATACCTGACTTTGCAGGGGTATGCGGAGTACGTCTGTACCGCGCGCAAAAAAAAATACATATGAGTACAGTACATGTACTATGATATGGCAGCTGATGTGTTGCATACTACTCTCTACCCTTTTTTCGCAGGGGTACGCGGAGTACGTGCTGTACCGCGCCGGCTGCATGGAGGAGGCCTGCGAGGGTGTGGCGTCACTGGGTGAGAGGCGCGGTGGTGCAAAACAGTTACAGTAGTTTCGCACACGCAGCACCAGCAGCAGCAGAGACAGCAGCAAACAGCAGCAGCGGCAGTGTACAGCAGCAGCAGCAGCGGCAATGGCAGCAGCACCAGCAGCAGCAGCGAGAGCAGCAGCAGCAGCAACAGCAGCAGCAATGGCAGCAGCAGCAGCAACAATGGCAGCAGCAGCAGCGACAGCAGTAGCAGCAGCAGCAGTGACAGCAGTAGCAGGGCCAGCAGTGACCGCAGCAGCAGCAACAGCAGCAGCAGGAGTGAGAGCAGCAGCAGCAACAACAACAGTAGGCTTTCCTGCTACTGTACGAGTGTAATGGCGTGCATCACTAGTTGTGAGTGCGCAGTGCTTGCTCGAGGATAAGTCACGGCAGTTGCGGACCACACAACAGCAGCATCGTGCCTGCAGGAGCAGCAGGAGCAGTAGGAGCAGCAGCAGCAGTTCCAGCAGCAGCAGGAGCAGCAGCAACAGCAGAACAGCAGTGCCAGCAGCAGCAGACGCAACACGGTCAGTGCAGCAGTGGAACTCTTTTGTTGCTTTTGCAAATGATGGCACACGCTGTTGTGCTTGCAATCATGTTTTGGGCTGGCAAGCCGGCGGCATTTTTTTGCGCTCTCTTGTGCCTGTATAATTTGTCTACAAGGAAACCCGAAGAGGTTCCCAGACCCCAGCTTCTGCCGTGGCTGGGATGGAGGTCCTGCCTACTGTTCATGTACTTGGGCACTCAATGTGAATGCGACGAGGCTCCTGGTCCCCCCGCCGCTAGGGGGGCGTTACTCCGGGGGCACCCGGGTGAGCACTTGCTTGAAGTACTTTGAAGTATGTGTATCCTTCTGAAGTACTACTGTAGTACTTCGAAGCAGTTGCTAGAAATTGGTTGATGCTTAAACTATTAACATGCACTTCGAAGTAATTTGAAGTACTTCTGAAGTATACACTTCGAAGCATACTGTATGTAAGCGACCTGTGCAAGTAAAAAATGGAGTTATTTTATTCAGTGTAGTACTGCGAAGTTGTTAAAAAAACATGTACTACAGTAGTATATGTAAAAGACGTCTGGCAGCGCCCTGATGTCGCCACTCAGGTAAACGCGCACACGTGTGTGCTCGCTTGCACCCCCACATATTGCGTGTGCTATGCTGTCACAGGCCACACGTCAAGCCGGCGGCAGGTGCAGCGCGTCCTGGAGAGGGTGAATGCGCTCCTCAACAGGGGCCTTAGCATGTGCTTTGCAACGGATGTTGGAGGAGGGACCCCTCTGCAGGTGCGCCCCCGCGTCGATGCTGCCGCTGTGCTCAGCAGCATCAGGCACAGCAGCTCCTGTAGAGTTAGGGTATCTGTGAACATACCGCAGTGAGAGGCACCAAATAGACGGTGCTTTAGTTGATCCTTCTGAAGCTTGTCCACACCCTCGCGCGGCACGCCGTGTTATTCAGTAATCGATTGAAGAGGTATTTATTATTATTTATATACTTCAGAAGTAAATAAATGACCTTGCAGATCGCAGCAAATACCCATAGTGTGTAATAGCACAAATATTTTCAGTAAGCTAACATTGCCAGCGCGGTTGACGCCGCTCAGCTGTGGACAGGCACATGCTCTTGCAGTGCGCATGCAGCTCCATGTGCACATGTTGCAGGAGGCGCACATCGAGCAGGAGCTGAGTGCTGACCAGTTACGTGCTTTGCCTCCACAAGCAACCTGCCATGCCTTTGCACCAGCCCCTGGCGCGCCCAAGTGGTGTTCGTGCTCTACTTTTGCCACCCCCCACCCCCCTGTATTATGCTGCCCGGCCTTCATGTCAGAATCCGACTTGCGCTGCACCTCACGCCACACCCCCTGCCCTCTGCCCCCTTGTGCCCCCCTGCGCCCATTTCCGTCCGGCTTTCGTGCTCCATTTCCCCCATTTTTCTCTTCTCTTTTGCTCTGCTTAGCGCCAGTGCCGCGACCTGTCCCTCGCCGACGCCCGCGACATTCTGGCGCGCGTGTCCGCCTCGCCCGCCCCACCTGCAACTTCAAGTTTAACTTCTACTTCAATGTCAACTTCAACTGGCACCGCCCTGCGCGCGGAGGGGCAGCTGTTCTGCAACCTGGCGGCCGCGGTTGGGAGCGCGTGCAGGGTGGAGTGCGCTGTGCCGGGGTGGATCGCGGCTCTCGCAGACGCCGAGCCCGCTGAGCAGCAGACGGGCGCGCTTGCTGCTGAGCAAGAGGGCGCAGCGGGTGCTGAGCAAGAGGGCGCAGCGGGTGCTCAGCAGCTGCAGGAACAGGGCAGCGGTATGGGTGCTGGTGAGGAGAAGGGGGGTGGGGACGCTGGTGGCGGCGTGCGCCACCAGGAGGCGGCTAGTGTTGAGTCTGCTGCTGCGCAGCTGGGGTGCGACAGCAGTGCTGGCACGCACCTGGTGGCTCTTGGAGTTGCTGCTGAGCAGGATAAGGCGGGGTGTGTTGGTGCTGCTGAACACTGCCAGCTGCATGCGGAGTGCGCTGAGCAGGCGGTGGGGCGTGCTGGTGCCGTGCAGCAAGAGGCGGGCTGCGATGCCATGCACCAGCAGCAGCAATCGGTGGAAGGTGTGGCTGCTGAGCACAAGGCAGACACTGCCGAGCCTGGTTCTGCTGCTGCCGCTCAGCAGGAGGCCAGTGTATGTAATCTGTCAGCAGGGGAAGGCACAGGCGCTGCCGGCAGTGGTTTACAAGAGCAGCAGCAGTGCAGGGGGACAGAAGCAGCGAGCACTGCTGCCGCGCAGGCAGCTGCTGCCGTGCTGGATGGCGACACTGCAGCAGCTGCTGAGGGTGCAGCAGAAGACTGTGAGGATGACAGTGGTGCGTGCGGCTGACAAGGTGCCTGGCTCATATATGCAACCTGAGTTTTTTTGTTGAGTCATTTGGTGGACTCATGAAGTGTAGCCTGCCCTTGTGCACACTTGCTGCCGCCACACTGACAGACACACGCCGCCGCGGCGTAGAGTAGCGCCTGAAGAGCCAGCGCGGCCTAGGGGCGGGTGGCCGCCGGGGCACTTCAGCTGCTGCATTCTGTGTCGGACTACCTCCACCCCCCCACATCCGCGAGTAGTGCGTACGCCTGGACCTGCAGTACTTTTATTAATCTTCGCTTAAAGCGCGGAAAGCTCTACATGGTGCGCGTGTGACCGGGAAAAGCATGACCAGACATGCTCTTCCTAGTGACCAAGCTGGCAATGCTCAGCACTGCGCACTGCAAAGAAAGCCCGGCATGTTGCCAGAAGTACACACTTGCACTGTTAGCCCAACCGGCCAATGCACTGCGGCGCTGGCCACTCCAGCACCTCTATTCCGCTGGCGTGCGGCGCCGACCACTCCAGCACCTTTATAAATGACTGAGGCCCATGGCAAGCCACTCGGCAAAGCTTGCCACATGTGGAAAGGGGTAGTTGGTACTACTGCCCCAGAGCGTGATGTTACCACTGGCACTGTGGCATGCCTGCCATGTGCAACTGACTCTGGCCCTGCGGCCACTCTAGCACCTATAGTGGAGTGGGCTCCAATTTTGCACAATCACTGAAATACGATCGGGCCTTGACACCGAACCATTTCTTCCAACATGCCCACATGGTGGGCACATGCAAGCAGTAGGGCACACACAGCAATAGCTCGAGCAGATTTATTTTAATTCTACTCAGCTCCGCCTGGGGTGCGGGAAGCCCTGTGCACATGGCGCGCGCATGAGACGCCGCACTGAGCGGAAAAAGGATGACCCAACATGCAGCGCTGTCCCCTGTTGCTAGCTAACAAGATGGCAATGCTCAGCAGTTTGCACTCTGATGTAACCCAGTACAGCAGCCTGAGCATACCTGCCAAGGCATTTCATAGACAAGGCAGGGTGGCAATAGCGCGGTGGGCTGTAGCCTGCATTTGTCGATAATGCCATGAATACCAGACCCAAGAAAAGGTTTGTACAGACATGTACACTATAGTAACTGGCCTCACGACATGTACCCGTCAGCACACAGGGCAGCAGCAGAGCCCGCAGCAGGGGCGGTGGCCCAGGGGTGGTGGAGTATGCACAAGACTGTTGTGGGTATTTCACGGGATGGCCACTGTCGGCAACCAAACAGAGATAAAAACGTGGCACATGTGCCACAGGGTAATGCAGGCAAGTTGCCAACACGCAGCCGGTGCATCATGACCAGCTGGCTCACTGCAACCGACCATGCCATGCAGTGCTTACACTGCATGTTGCGAACCCTCCGCTTGGCAGTGCTGAAGTGCTGGCCGGGTGGTGGCACACACGGCGCATTGTCGTGTTGCACGGGAGTTGCTGTTCCGGGCATGTGCCCGAGGGTATCTGGTGTTTACTGATGGAAAAAACAGCGGGTTTACCGGCCAGTGGCACAACTTCTTGAACTGCAAGGGGGGGGCACTGCCGCGAATGCAAACAGTGCAAGGGCAGCGACCGCCACCTTGCACAGGCGCACAGCCACATTGGGCCTACCTACCGTGCCCAACACATGAATTTAAGCCAGGGGTGGTCACTGATGGCTCAGTGTGGTACACCATCATGCCAACAACTCGGCGAAGGCGACTCGGCGGTGCTTACAGGTACAGAGAAAGGAGGCGGCCACTCTTCTCGCGCTTCTTATCGTCCTTGCCACTGTACTTCAGAGTGCAGCCAGAGTTCTCAGCCTTGTGCTCACCACCGCCTCACCACTTCCGTTTGTTCCAGCGGTGAAGCACACAAAGCCAGGCAGACAGCACCTATGCCTAGGAGCTGCAAGCACCTGCTGATGGCTGGGCTGCTCACAAAAACTGCCGAGGAAATGCGAAAGACGCTTTCCTGTCTCACATCACACTTATTTTCAATCCCACTGGCACAAGCAGTCACCCCGTACACAGTTGTAAGAGACGCAATCCCCAAGTACTTTTATTAAACTCCGCTTAGGGCGCGGAAAGCCCTTTGCACACGGTGCGCATGACCAGAAAAAGGGAT
>JAULBY010045143.1:0-12729 GCA_032358315.1 Ophiocytium majus
CAGTACGCTCAAAACTTGGTTTACCACAAAGATGCGATCACTTTTGCGACCGCTGACTTGTTGTTACCACAAGGTGTAGACATGGCTTCACGCCAAGTTCACAACGGTATCTCTATGCGTGTTGTACGTCAGTACGACATCAATAATGACCGTTTACCTTGCCGTATCGACGTTCTGTATGGCTTTAGCACAATTCGCCCTGCGATGGCTTGCCGTATCTGGGGTTAAACCTAATTGCCTCCGCTTCGGCGGGGGCTTTTTAAATAAATTTTTTAAGGAATTAATATCATGGCACTTCCAAATGGTACAGGTGGTTATCAAATTAACAGCGGTAACGTCGGTGAAGCAGTATTGTTTGTACAAGGCGCTCCAACGTCTTTGACTGCTGCTGCAACGGCAACCGCTGCTCAATTAGCAAACGGTTTGTTTGTATTTAACGGCACTGCTGGCAATTTAACTCTGCCAACCGTAGCTTTGCTTGAAGCTGGTATTTCTAGCGCAACTAAAGTAGACGCTGCATTTGACTTTTTTGTAGTCAATACTGACGGCGCCGATGCAGTTACTTTGGCTGTTGGTACTGGTTGGACAATTGTTGGCGCTGCTGCGGTAGCTCTTTCAACTTCAGCCCATTTCCGCGCCCGTAAAACAGGCGAAGGTTCTTGGACTGCATACCGCATTAGTTAATGTAATATGCCCCGCTTCGGCGGGGTTTTTATAAAGGAAATATCATGGCTAATACCAAACCTATCGGTGTAGCGTATGAAGATCAGTACCTCAATGGTGCGGTCATTGAAAACAGTACCATTACTATTCCTGGTACTACTTTAAATGCCGTTATTATTGGTAGTTCAGGTGGCACTGCTGGTTTTTACGGCACAACACCCGTAGCTAAAGGTGCAGCTCTTACTACAGCGCTTACATCTATTACTGCTACAGCACCAGGTACACCTGATTACGCTATTGCTAACCTAACGTCTACAACGCCGTTTGGTTTTGCTTCAGCCGACGAAGGTCAAACTGTATTGACTGTAATTGCAAACTTGCAAGCTCGCGTAAACCAGTTAGAAACTCGTTTACAAGCTTACGGTTTGTTGGCTTAAATATAGGGGCTTCGGCCCCTATCTAATTAAAGAAAATATGACAATCTACTTACGACATCCTGAGCATGGCACCAAAGTTGCCACTATGGAGCAAGAAGCAGAATATGATGAACAAAATGGCTGGGTGAGATATACTCACGATACGCCATCAATTTCTAAAGAAGTTGAAACAGTAGAAGAAGCTACTGAAGTTGCGGCTCCTGTTAATACACTGGAAGTAAAAAGACGTCGTAAAACCGCAGAGTAAGGAGTTGCTATGGCCACTACAGCCGCCGAACAGATTAATGGAGCATTACGCTTAATCGGGATGCTCGCCGAAGGCGAAACACCCTCTGCCGCTACTGCACAAGACGCTTTAGCTGCCTTAAATCAAATGATTGACTCTTGGAATACCGAGCGTTTATCTGTGTTTGCAACGCAAGATCAAGTGTTTTCATGGACACCAGGTGCAAGAACAAAGACTTTAGGGCCTACTGGCGACTTTGTTGGAAATCGACCTATTTTGGTTGATGACTCCACTTATTTTCGTGATCCATCAAACAACATCTCATTTGGTATTAAGCTAATTAATCAACAGCAGTACAACGGTATTGCTGTTAAAACGGTGACTTCTACTTACCCGCAAGTAATGTGGGTAAACATGGAATTTCCTAATATCACCATGACGGTATATCCAGTTCCAACCAAAGTGTTGGAATTTCATATTGTTTCGGTAACTGAATTAATGGATGTCCCAAGCCTGTCAACTGACATTTATATGCCTCCTGGCTATCTCAGGTGTTTTAAATACAATTTGGCTTGTGAGATTGCTAACGAATTTGGTGTTGAGCCGCCGCCTAACGTGGCTCGTATTGCGATGACTTCTAAGCGCAATCTTAAGAGAATCAACAACCCTGACGACATCATGGCTCTGCCTTACAGCATTGTTGCTACTCGTCAGCGCTTTAACATCTTTGCTGGTAATTACTAATGCTGACGCCTATTTTAGGCCAAGCTTACACGGCTAGGTCGGTCAACGCTGCGGATAACCGCATGATTAACCTATTCCCAGAGGCTATTCCCGAGGGTGGTATGACTAGCGGGTTCCTTAACCGCGCCCCTGGCTTACGTTTACTAGCTACCATAGGTACAGGCCCCATCCGTGGGCTTTGGACTCATTCTACGGGTGGCTATGACGCCTACGTGGTATCTGGCAACAAGTTTTATAAGATTGATTCTAATTACAATGCCACTTTATTAGGCACTGTTAGTGGTACTGGCCCTGTATCTATTGCTGATAGCGGTACACAAATATTTTTAGCGTGTAACCCTGACGCTTATGTTTACACCGAGTCAACCAATACGTTTCAAAAAATTACCGACCCTGATTTTCCTGGCGCCGTAACGGTTTGCTACATTGACGGCTACTTTGCGTTTAATCAACCTGATAGCCAGATTATCTGGGTTACAGGTATCCTTGATGGCACACAAATTGATCCTTTAGCATTTGCGGCGGCTGAAAGCTCTCCTGACCAAGTAATAGCCGTAGTAAATAATAACCGTGAGGTTTGGGTGTTTGGGCAAGGTACGACTGAGGTTTGGTACGACGCAGCTACTACGCCGTTTCCTTTGGCCCCTATTCAAGGCGCTTACAATGAAATTGGTTGTTTAGCCCCATTCTCTATCGCAAAGCTCGATAACAGCTTGTTTTGGCTTGGTTCTGACCCGCGTGGCTACGGTATTGTTTACCGTAACCAAGGCTACACAGGCAAACGGGTGTCCACCCACGCTGTAGAGTACGCTATCCAGCAATACGGCGATATTTCAGACGCGCAAGCCTACACTTATCAAGAAGAAGGCCATGCCTTTTACGTGCTTAACTTCCCTAGCGCTAACGCTACTTGGGTTTATGACGTGGCTACAAACGCGTGGCATGAACGGGCAAGCTGGAACAATGGTCAATTTATGCGTCATCGTGGGCAATGCCAGATAAACTTTAATAGCTTGACTATTGTAGGTGACTACGAAAACGGCAATATCTATTCCCTTGATTTAAACGTCTACGCTGATAATGGCCAAATTCAAAAGTGGCTACGTTCATGGCGTCCATTGCCTGCTAATCAAAACAATATGAAGCGTACTGCTCAGCACACCCTTCAATTGGACTGCCAATCAGGTGTTGGTTTAAACTTAGGCCAAGGGCAAGACCCACAGGTTATGCTTCGTTGGTCTGATGACGGCGGCCATACGTGGTCTAGCGAACATTGGATCTCAATGGGCAAAATTGGTGAGTACGGCTACCGGGCTATTTGGCGTCGTCTTGGCATGACTACTAAGCTACGTGACCGCATTTACGAAATATCAGGTACAGATCCTAATAAGGTCGTTATTGTGGGTGCTGAACTATTCCTCAGCGGCACAAACACAAATGGCTGACATTACTCTAATACCATCGGCTAAAGTACCGCTGGTTTACCCTGACACAAGTACGATGTCAACCGAGTGGTATCGGTTCTTTTGGAATATCTATGGTTTTACGGGTACTGGCGTAGTCCCTGTTAATAAAGGCGGTACAGGTTTAAATACTATTGGCAACCATCAATTAATTATTGGTAATGCTAATAGCGTGTTTGAACCTGTTTCGCTATCTAGCGCTAGTATTAATATTTCATACCCAGCAGGCTTTATTAACCTTGAGCTTGGCACTTCAACTGTAACACCAGGTACTTACGGTTCTGCGTCGGCAGTCGGTGTATTTACTGTTAACCAATACGGTGTTTTAACTGCGGCGTCAAACACGTCAATTGCAATTGACGCTAATCAGATTACTAGCGGTACGCTTGTTACAGCTAGAGGTGGTACAGGGCTATCAACTTTTGGTGCCAATCAACTTTTCTATGCTTCCAATACAAGTACAATTGCTCAATCAAGCGGGTTGACTTTTAACGGCAGTATATTAACTTCTACTGGTGGTATTGGTGGGGGCAACTTTTAAATGACAAGCATAGCGAAACATAATAGAATCAGTCTAAATTTAGGAGCTTTTTATGGCCGTTAACCTTTCCCCTGTTGCTGGCGCTGCCGCACAATTCTTTGACAATAGCGGCAACGTATTGACCGGCGGTAAACTATACACCTATTTAGCTGGAACAACTACGCCTGCGGCTACTTATACAAACGTGTCTGGGCTTACCGCACATTCTAACCCAATTATTTTAAATGCAGCGGGTAGAGTACCAGACAGCGGTGAAATTTGGCTTACAGATAGCATTTCATACAAATTTGTTCTTAAAGATCAAAACGACGTACTAATTGCTACTTATGACAACATAATAGGTATTAATTCTAATTTTGTTAACTACAGCGGTGAAGAAGAAACAAAAATTGCTACGCAAGGCCAAACTGTATTTACTTTAACAACTTTAAATTATCAGCCTGCAACTAATAACTTATTAGTGTTTGTTAACGGTTCTAAGCAAGTTGTTGTAACTAATTACGCCGAAACGTCGGCAACCGTAGTTACTTTTGTAGATGGGCTAAACGTAGGCGATGTGGTTAATTTTTGCACTGCAACACCAATTAATACTTTGCCATTTGTAGCGCCTAACGCTACTACAGTGCAAAAAAATGCTGTAACAGGCGCAGCTATTGGGCAAGTTTTGTTTGATACTACACTTCAAAAATTGTGTGTGTACACCGCAACTGGTTGGCAGACTGTGACGAGCGCATAATGGCCCAAACAAACTTTACCCCCATTCTGCTGTACGCAAGTAGTACGCCCGCCGCCGTACCAAGCGCAGGTAATTTAACCAATAGCGCTACAGGATCAGAAATTGCTATTAATATTGCAGATAAAAATCTGTTTTTTAAAGATAGCGGTGGCGTTGTTAACACTGTACCTATCCGTCAATCAAGTACTAGCTCTAATGGTTGGCTATCTTCAACCGATTGGAATACGTTTAATAACAAATCCAATACAAACGGCACCGTTACCTCTGTAGCCGCGCTAACTCTTGGCACTACAGGGACAGACCTTAGCTCTACAGTAGCTAACGGTACAACAACACCTGTTATTACTCTTAACGTACCCACGGCTTCAGCGTCCAATCGTGGAGCTTTATCTGCTGCCGATTGGTCTATTTTTAACGGTAAACAAGCTGCTTTAGTTAGTGGCACTAACATTAAAACGGTCGGCGGCGTATCTTTGCTTGGCTCAGGTGATGCAGGGACTATTGCAGTTGGTTATGGTGGAACAGGAATTACAACAACACCTACTAACGGGCAAATTCCTATTGGAAACGGCACAAACTATACGGCTGCTACTTTAACCGCTGGTTCAGGGATAAGTATTACTAATGCTTCAGGTTCTATTACGGTTGTAAACACACAAAATAATGGGCCGGCGTTTAGCTATTATGCGTCAACAAATGGTCAAAGTATTACTAGCGGCTCATTTACAAAGATTACATTTACGTCACAAGAATTTGATACAACATCAGGCGCAATGTTTTCATCTAGTAGATTTACACCAACTATAGCTGGGTACTATCAAATAGATACTTGCGTTGGCTTAAGTTCAAGCGCATTAGGTATATGTTTAGTTACCATTTTTAAAAATGGAAATAGATTTAAAGACGGCGCAATTATTCCTAATTCAGGCGGTGCAACCTGCCCAGTTAGTGCTTTAATTTATTTTAATGGTTCTTCCGATTATGTTGAAGTGTATTTATTTCAAAATTCTGGATCTTCTTTGACTGTTAGCGTAAATGCTGGAACTGCTGGTTATTTTCAAGGCGCAATGGTAAGGACATCATAATGACACTTTATGAACAAATATTGGCAATTTATCCAAATTTAACTGACGCTGATTTTTTTTCATCAACAGAGGCTATTGTTTTACAAAACGATAGCGATGGAAAAGGCGATTACATTAAATCATGGAAAAATGTTAATCCTCAACCAACAGAAGCTGAATTATTGGCTGTAAAAAAATAAATTTTATAGTTTTTATATATAAAAAATACAAAAGGGCTTGAAACAATGACAACTTTAATTCCAAAATTTGATTTTAAAAATGGCGGGTCTACGCCTGTTGAATCAGTTAACAGACCAATTAACGAAAAGTTAAGTGATTGGGTAAGCGTTAAAGATTTTGGTGCTATTGGCGACGGCGTTGCGGATGACACTGTCGCTATTCAAGCGGCTATTGACTATGTTCCAAACGGGCTAGTTTACATTCCTGTTGGAACGTACAAAATATCCGACTCTATTCAAATTAAAGGTTCTATTTTAGGAACTGGGTTAGCTACTGTAATTCAACCTACAACAGATACTTTTGCTGCTTTTGTAAATAATGGAACTGCTATTGCTAAATTTAGCATTAAAGGTTTATTTATTAATTACGGCGTAGCTACAGGGGATACACGATCTTCTAACTCTGCGTCTGCGGGTTTCTATTTTAATAACGATGCTACTAACAATTTATACCCTTATGAATTTAAAATAGAAGAAATTTGGATTAGATATGCGTATAACGGCATTAAAGATTCATCCTATTCTTATATGTTTACGCTAGAGAATGTTCGTATTGATTGGGCTGTAAACGGATTTTATTTTGATTCTTTTGGGTCAACTACAGCTAATTTAGTTAATTGCTACACAACAGATACTACTGGGTACGCGTATTATTTTTTTGAAGTAAATGGTTTAAGCATAGAAAGTAGCGCTTTTGATAGGGCTAACAATACTGTTTCTGGTAATAACCTATTTTATTGCACTGATTGTTCAGGCATAAATATAAATTCTTTTGATTTTGAAGCAAACACAATTGGTTATTCATATAGCGCTGCATTTGCTTTTGATTTTTGTTTGGGTGTAGCTATTTCTGGTTTGCGTGGTTATCAAAACACTTACGCAACGGGCTCTACTGAAGTTTACGGAATTTTGTTTACAAGAGGCGCTTTTGGAAACATTGAAGGCGTAACTATAGGTGCAACAAATGATACGTCTACTGGAACAGGAGCCGTATCTGTAGTAATGGTTCAGCAAGCGTCATCAATAACTATTGATTCATGCAGGTTAGTTGCTCCAACAGGAACAAGCGGCGCAAAATATTCTATTCAATTAACAGGAAGTTCGGTTGCGCTAATTACACAAAACAATAATTCTTTTACAGATAATGTTGTTGATAACACTTCTAAATTAGTTAATAACCAAATTCCATTAATATCTGCAAATAATGGTGATGCAGACGCAAATATTGCTGTTGGTCAAGCGTCTACAATTCAGCTATATAACACACCATTAACAACAACAAGAGCAGTTTATATAGCTCCATTAGGCGTTTATCAAGGGGCGCAAGTTACCGTTGTCAGAACGGCTGCTGCTACTGGCGCAAGTGGACTTCAAATTTATGACCAAGGGACATCAACTGTTATTAAAACATTGGCTGTAGGTCAATGGGCGACTGTAACTTATAGTTCTGGTTGGTTTGTAACTTCAACAGGAAGTTTGTAATATGAACACATATGCTTGGGAAGTTGAATCGTTAGATTGCGTACCTGAAGGCAAAGTTGTTTCTTGCGTTCATTGGCGTGTAAAAGGCAACGATGGCGTAAATACAACTGAAGTATATGGCGCGCAGTCTATTGAGCATAACGATAAAAATCCATTTACAGCGTATGACGCATTAACTAAAGACACCGTAGTTAGATGGGTTCAAGCCGCAATGGGTATTGACGCCGTTACTAAACTGCAAGAAACGCTAGATAAACAACTTGAAACTTTGGCTAACCCGCCTGTAATTACACCGCCGTTGCCTTGGGCTAATTAATGGAATTAACCGCCTTTACCGAACAAAAGGTGCAAACGCTTGAGGCTGCTTTTTTAGAGCAACCTCAAGTCGATTGCCCTGTTGTGCATCGGTTTGGGCCAAACATTTACATCCGTGAGGTAACAATCCCCGCAGGCACCTTGTCTATTGGTCATTGTCAGACTACAACGCACCTCAACGTCATGTTGGCAGGCCGCGTCATTATGATTAATGAAGATGGCTCAAAAACTGAGCTAGTAGCGCCGCAGACGTTTGTAGCAGGCCCAGGGCGCAAGATTGGCTATATTCTTGAGGATATGGTTTGGCAAAACATCTACGCCACAAACGAAACGGATGTAGAAAAGTTAGAAGTCATGTTCTTAGATAAAAGCCAAACTTGGCAAGAACACCAAAAAAATCAGCAATTGTTGCTGTCTTTTGACCATTCTGAAGATGTAGCTGACTATTACGCCGCCATTGCTGAGTATGGGTTTGACCACGAAACTGTACAAGGGCAAGTGCAAAACCTTGACGATCAAATTGACCTGCCACATGGCGGGTACAAAATGATGGTTGCGCCATCTAAGATTGATGGCAAAGGCGTATTTGCCACAGGAAACATTGACGCAGGTGAGATTATTGCGCCTGCTCGCATTGCTGGCAAACGTACGCCAGCTGGAAGATATACAAATCATTCAAAAAACCCCAACGCTAAGATGATTTTGTTGGATAATGGCGATGTAAACTTGGTAGCAGCTATGCCTATCGTCAGTTGAAAAGGCGGTAATTTGGGAGAAGAAATCACAATTGATTACCGTCAGGCATTAAGCCTAGCAATAAGGAGAAATTAATATGTCTGGAGTCGCAACAGCCATCGTAGGCGGTGCCGTAATTGGGGGTGTTTTAACATCCCAAGCTTCCAAAAGCGCCGCTAGTACACAAGCTGACGCAGCTAATAGAGCAACGGACGCGCAAGCAGCCGCATTAGAACGTCAATTAGAATTACAACAGCCATTTACAACAGCGGGTACAACCGCTGTAAATCAGCTTTCCGCTATGACTCAGCCTGGCGGCGCAGCTACTAAAGATTTTAGTTATGGGCCGTTTAACTACTCTGCTGACCCTGGTTACGCGTTTAGGCTTAAAGAAGGCATGAACGCCATGAACGCTACTGCGGCGGCTAGAGGTGGTTTAATCTCTGGTAACGCCCTTAAAGCGGGTCAAATCTACGGTCAAGAGATGGGTTCACAAGAGTATCAGAACTCGTTTAACCGCTATCTGCAAAACTACGCTAACGCGCAAAACACGTTCCAATTAAACCGTAACAACTTGCTAGACCCTTTAAAGTTCTTAACTAACATTGGTCAAGCAGGCGCAAGTAACCAAGCGGCTAACGTAGGCTCTTTTGGCAACTCACAAGCGGCTAATACCATTGGCGCGGCTAATGCTACTGCCGCAGGTCAAGTTGGTTCTGCTAACGCTATTAGTAACGCCATTGGTCAAGGTATCGGCGGATACCAAATGAATCAGTTAATTAATCGTTCTGCGTACAATACCGCGCCTACATCTTCTACCCCCGCGCCCGTTTACGATTACAGTACGCCTTATCAGCCTTAAGGAATAAATATGCCAATCGACGCAAACATCCCCCTTCAAGTTCAGCCTTTTAAAATTGACCTGCCCGTTAATCAATTAGCGGCGGTTGGTGAAGCCATGAAAATTGGCGAAATGAATCGTGGTATTGAAGAACAAAACCGTTTAAATGAATACCTTAAAGGCGCTGATTTAACTAAACCTGAAGCTAGAGCCGAATTGGTTAAGTACGGCAAAACAGGTTTGGCGTATGGTAAAGCGCTTGGCGAGCAAGAAAAGCTTGGTCTTGAAACTAAAAAACTTGGTGTTGAAACTAAAGCTAAACAGCTAGAAGTGCAACGTGAGCAATTTGGTAACTTGGTATTTAACCCATCAAACGAAAACGTCGTAGCTCACTTACAAGACAGCGTGTTAAAAGGTGAACTTCCACAAGCGCAAGCACAATCACTGCTTCAACAAGTAATGCCAATGAACGCGGCGCAACGTAAACAATTCTTTACCGACATGGCTGTTAAAGCTGAAACACGCTTTCAAGGTGATATTACTAAGCGTGGTCAAGACATCTCTGCGGCTACAACACGTCGTGGTCAAGACATGGCTAACAACCCTGAGTTGCAAGGTCAGATTGAAACAGCTAAAGTACTTGGTAAAGCGCGCGGCGAAGAAGCTACAGCGCCATTTAAGGACATTCAAGCTAACGTCAAAGCGCTTAAATCTGCTGGTTACGATCCTGAAACAGGTAAAGATACTATTTCTGGGCTTATTCAGCAGTCCACAGGCAGCTATGCTGGTGCAGCTACCGACTTGGCAGGGCGCGCCGTTGGCTACAGTACAGGCGGCGCTAAAGCGATCGCATCACTTAAAACATACGAATCCAAGCTTACCCAAGATTTACTTGGTGGCAAGATGGGCGCGGGTATCTCCAACGCGGATCGCGACTTTATCGTAGCTGGTATTGGTCAGATTGCTGATTCAACTTTACCTGTAGAAACACGTCAAGCTGCTTGGAACTCTGTTAAAGAGCGTATGCGTGTGGCTGGTATGGTTCCTGCACCTAAAGGTGACGGCGCCCCTGCTGACAATCCATACGCAAAGAAAACTGACGCTGAGATCAAAAAAGAGTTAGGACTCTAACATGGCTGACCTTCAATTACTGCTAGAAGCAGAAAAGAGGGGGTTACTGCCTCCTGAAAAAATGAGCCTTTTAAACGAGGCTAGATCAAGAGGTCTAATTGAAGGTACACCTAGCAGAGCCAACGTAGGCGCTGAAACTACGCAAGTGCCTGATTGGGGTAGAGAAAACCCTAACCTTTATAAAGCGCTTGTTAAAACCCGTGAAGTTGCTGGCCCAACTGTTGAAGCCTTGGGCGCAGCAGGCGGTGGTATTTTAGGCGCAGGTGCAGGTGCCATAGCTGGGCCAGTAGGCGCGGCTACAGGTGCAGTAGGTGGCGCAGGTCTAGGCTACGGTATTGCTAAAGAAGCATTGACAGCAGCCGATGTAGCCCTTGGCTTGAGAAAGCCACGCACTACTGAACAATTGGTTACTGAACCTGTACGCAACGTCGTTGAAGGCGCTACTTATGAAGCAGGCGGTCGTGTAGCTGCGCCGTACCTAGCTAGAGGCGTAGAAGCCGTTGGCAAAGGTTTAGGCAAGGTCGCTGATATGCGTCAGATCCCGCTACAACGCGCCGCTAACATCGCCAAGGGTTCTGTAGGTGAAGCTGATGAAGTCATCAATGCGCTTCGTTCTGCCCCTCCTGGCACAACACCTGCTAACGCTTTGGCTCAAGCAGGATTAAACGAACCTACCGCACAGGCACTATTACGCCGTGCAGCCGCTAGAGATCCTAAGTTCTTTACCGACTTATCCCGTGCTGAAGATGCTAAGACTTTTAATGCTTTGGCTAAGATTGCAGGTGGCGAAACCCAGACTGCGGCTCGTACAGCCCAAGCAGGTGCTAAGAACGCATTGAATGAAGCGTTGATTCCTACGCTTGAAACAGAGATTGGCGCCGCTAATATCGCAGGTAAGAAGTTGCCTGCGCTTGAAGGTAAAGCTAAATCGTTTGCTGACGTTGCTGCTTCTAAGGTTGAAGATGTACGCCGTATGACCGCCGCAGGTGAACGTGCAGGCGACATGGCTAGAGCGCAGATGATTGAAAAGAACTTGCCTGTAGGCGCTGCTAGATACACTTATATTGGTGAGTTGGCTAATAAGGCTGACGAAGTGGCTTCACAAGCCGCTAACGCATCGTTGCCGTTTGGTGAAGCCGCAAGGTTTAACCAAGCCGCCGCTGATAGCTTGGCGTCACATGGTCTTAAACCGCTTCGTGCCGAGCCAATCGTGGCTAGTTTAGATAACATCTTGGCAAACCCTAAGTTTGCTGGCGCTGACGAGCTATCCACAACTGTTCGCCAATTAAAGAACGACATTGCTCAATGGCAAAACGCAGGCGGTGTGATCGACGCATGGGCGTTGGACAGTATTCGTAAGAATTCGGTTAACGCCGCCGTTCGTCAATTGTCCGCTGATCCTAAGCAACAAAAGCAACTCGCCGCTAAAGTAATGACCGAAGTTAAACCATTACTGATTGGCGCCGTTGAAGAAGCAGGCGGTACAGGCTATGGTAAATACCTATCTGACTACGCAGCAGGTATGCAAAAGATTGGTCAAACCAAGCTTGGCGCTAAAGCGTTGGACTTTTACAAGACTGCACCTAATCAGTTTGTTGACTTGGTTGAAGGCAACTCTCCTGAAGTTGTAGAAAAGATCCTAGGCCCAGGAAGCTACGACATTGCCAAAGAGATGAGCCAAGACGCTATGACTGCGCTTACTAAGGCAGGCAAACAGATTAAGGTTCAAGAAGAAATTGGCAAGCAAGCTACAGCCGGTGAACAAGCGTTGGTGGATTTAATAAAAGAAAACCTACCGTCATTCCGCTTACCTAACATTTTCAGCATTGCAGCCACTACAACCAACAAGGCGTTGGATGCGGTTGAGAAAAAGCTTGGTAAAGCCACAATGGATACGCTGACTGAAGCCGCTAGAACAGCGAAAAGCTTTGAAGATTTATTAAAAGTACTCCCCGCCGAAGAACGTAGTCGTGTCCTCAAGACACTATCTAATGCTCAAACATGGCAAGTTTTACCTAAAGGAACGCAGGGCGCAGCCATTATTGGTGCAACCGAGGCTACTAAAAATGCCTTAGCGGAAGAAAAACCAAGCAAAAATGCACTAGCGAGATA
>JAULBY010045154.1:0-12726 GCA_032358315.1 Ophiocytium majus
TGAGCTTTCCCAGTTTGTTTTTCGCTACCTGTCTGATTTCCTGGTCACACGCACCGTGTGCAAAGAGCTTTCCGCGCCCTAAGCGGAGTTTAATGAAAGTACTCCTGACATACGTGACAGCCGTGTTTTCACAAAGTTAATTTCGAGCGTGTTTTCCACACTACCTCTTTGTCACGCTGTCACAGACTTGCAGGCCGGCGCACCAGTGCCAAACACGCTTCCATGCGCGCAGCTGCACTGCACACTTTGCAGCCGGCAGACGGGCCAGCCTGCTCAGCAGCAGCAGTACCAGCACCAGGACCGTTGTCGCCCTCCTTGTGGGAAATGGACGCGGCAGGCTGCACAGCAGCAGGCGGCCCACCAGCGGCGCTTGCAGGAGGGGGTGTAGCACGCATGATGACGGCTTGGGTGTGTCAGCCTGCTGAGCACGCCAGGCATGGACACGTGAGCCTGCGCAGGCGTGCGTTTGCGCAGCGCCCTCCAAGGCACCCCTCTGTGCAGTAGTGCAACTTCAAGTGTAAGTATTTTGAAGTATGACAACAGCCGCAGGTACCAGCATTGCGCCATCAAAGTTGCTGCTGGCGGCCATGACTGCCGCGCGCAATTGCTTTTTTTTACGGTCAACGGCCGCACGACAGCCTCAGCCCACCGTGGCCGCGCACAGGCACCACTTCTAATGCCAACTTGATGCAGGCCACGGCTACCCTTGAGCATTTACACGCTGTACGCTGGCGTCGTGGTGCTGTCAGTGCTATCAGCGGCTGCGTGCGCTTGCAATGGCACGTGCATGTCATGCCCCGACAGGTACCACGTGTCAAGCGCCGGCCCCAGACACTTTGACAACTGGCATATGACAACGGTGGCGGTCTGGTACCTCAGCTCAGCCACTGTCGCTCCTTCCCGAGCGCTGTCACTGCATCACTTGCTGGCGCCGATAGCCAGTCTGCACTATACAATGCGTCGAACACACAAATGGAGCAAGGGGAGAGCGGGGGCCACTGGCAGTACCCGGGGTGGTGTGACTGTCAAGAAACGCAAGTGTGCAGACAAGCAAGGGGCATTGGGCTACGATCTGGCAGGCTGCAGCGTGTTATTACAAGTTGTTTGCTTGTTAAAGAGATACAAACTGTGAGGTGGCCCTCAGCTCCGCCCTCCTCTTGCAACTCATGGCGAAGGCGCAAGGCCAATTGGGCTTTCGCCCCGGCACGCGCCTCAACACGGGCGCTAAACGTGCCAGGCGAAAATGCTTGCCAAAGAAAAGCCGGGCACAGCCTTCGCGTTGCACAGTCAATTACGCGCGCCTTTGAGCGGCGTCGTGCGCTGCCGTTGGCGTAGGACGCAGCCAACGACCAGCTCCGCACGACCCTGGCTGTCCCTTCCTGCCAAGGGGTTGCGGGTGGCAGGGACATGAGGGCATTGTGCCCCATGCTGCTTTTTGCAGTTGCTGCTCTGACTAAGCAGGTGCAAGGCTATGCCGCCACCACATCGCCGGCAGCACAGCACAGGGCACTCGCACGCCGGCTCAGTGGCAGACCGGCAACGGCGCTGAGGTCCACGGAGCAGGTGAAGGCGGCGGAGGCCGCATCTGCTGATGCAGCGGATCCCCGAGATGTGCCAGCGCCTGCGAATGGGCTACCTGGCGCTGTTGCAGCTGCAACAGATATGCCTTGGCTGGCGAATGGGGAGGCAGCAGCGGGTGCAGCTGCGGACGCACTGGCGGCTCTGAGGATGGGAGAGGAAGGAGCAACCGCGGTGGCGGGCGCAACGGGGACGCAGCAGCAGCAACAGGAGGGTGAAACAGGGGTTGACGGTGACTCGCCCAGGGACCTGGTGCAGGTGGGCTTTCAGAGACTGGCGCCTTGTGTGGCGCATTGCAATTTTTCCCAACCAGAGTTGCGAGGGAGTGGCGGCTTTGGATGCTGGGGTGCGTATGTAAGATGCGCTCAAAGCGGGGCGCTTTTTGCGGGCGCTCTGGCAGCGCGGCACCTGGCAGCACGCACGCGCCCGCGTGTAGCCTGTCAGTGTTGCATTCGCAAGCTTACTCCAGCTGCAGCTGCAGATGATGGTGCTGGACCAACACCCGCAACTGTCCATCTTGAGTGTGCGCTGCGCCCGACACCGTGTGTGTGTGTGACCCACCCACAGGTGGTGGGCCAGGGAGGCAGCCGGGATGGAACTGTTACCTGTCTTTAGAACTACCAGAAATAAATTGGGTGTTGCGCTTTTTGGAATGTTGGCGAAGCGCTTCAATAAAGGCTCCCGCGTCCTTTGAGAGATGCAATGCAACGCCTGATGAATGCACGTGCGCAGCGGTCCATAGTCAGGCCTGGCAGCGGCACAAAGGTAGCGGAAGCGCCCCAAAAAGCAACAACAAAAAAAGATGCGGAGCTTTGCAAGCACACGCGTCCGCGGCCCCAATCACGCTGCAGCGCATCAGCGTGCAGTTTTTGTGCACGGTAGCCCGAATGGTACGTCGCAAACATCAGCGCCCACTCAGCTTCCCGAGCTAATAGATACCCTGTGTGCTGGAATCAGCAATGGGCTTGCACACCTGCTTTCAGCTGTTGCTGAACCCAGGCGTTTTGACAGTTTGGGCCTCACCTTACAGCAACACGTGTGTCGGGATCTCTGCACCTGATGGGGGTGAGATGCATGGGTGGCCAGGCCTATCGAGCCATCAAACGCACTTATAAACGGACTGAGCATCAGTTTCAAAATGAATACCGGTATTTAAATAGAATGCGGTTCCTGGATAGTTTGGTGTTATGGTGCAGACAGCAAGTAAGCCCGAGCGTGCCGCTTCACAAACACACGTTGCCATTGCACATGTGACGCCCCAACCGGCACTCCTAAGCATCTGCTTGGCGCAGAGTGGAAATGCGTTGTGAGTCACAACTTGTGACACACACCGGCGTGGTGCCACTGAGCTTATGAGGACTTCACGTGCTCCGTGCCACATGCAGCTAGGAGTAGAAAAGAAGAAGAAATAGCAGAAACAGCAGCTGCACCAGCAACAGCACCAGCAACAGCAGCAGCAGCTGTGGTGGCGCCTGCCAGACAATCAGCACCACCCCATGCCCGCCCCCGCCGTGTGGCCGCGCGGCCCCGTCGCACTGTGATTTTGCAGCCGCCGCCAAGTATTATTTATACATTTTACTACTGTACCTGGTAGTATATACAAGTTATATTTACTTTGATGTATATATTGCATATACGGTATATGTAATACTTATAAGCGTACATTTGTATGGAAACCATGCGCGCAGGAGCTGCTGGACCTGTACACGGCCCACGCGGAGACCAGCAGCTGGCCGGAGAGCAGCTTCATGCGCGTGCGCGGCGTGCTGCTGCACTACAAGGACACCGACCCCGGCGGGTAAGAGGCCACCACTTGAAAAAAAAGGCAAAAAAAAACAAAAAACACCATGCACAGCCGACGCTCCTCCAGTTTGGCAGTGACATTGGGCGTGGGAGGTAGTGAGGTATGGTGGCAAGTCGAGTGAGAGGCCACCACTTGAAAAAAAAAAAAAAAAAACACCATGCACAGCCGTCGCCCTTCTTCCAGTTTGGCAGTGGCACTTGGGCGTGGGAGGATGGTGGCAAGTTTGTGTGTGCGCTGCGACTGGCATGTAGAATGTGCGGGCGCAGTGACTGCATGTGCTGGCAGGGGCAGCAAAAAAGTGCGTCTGGTTGTCGGTGCGGGGTTGAGGGCTGCTGTAGGGGTGCTGATGCCATCCTGTCTGGTCGCAGCGCACAACGTGCATGCGGCAGCGCTACACACGCGACCGCGGCTGTGTCTTGGTGGCGCACGAAGATGCCGCGCCGCACAAAGGGGTGTGTGTGTGTGTGTGTGTGCAAACATTTACTGTCCATGCTTGAGCAGCAGACTCCGCAGCGCCACCACAGCTTGCAATCACAACACACCAACAAAAAACAGCGCGCCTGGGGTTGTTTGTGCGACGCCCGTGGGTGGTATATATACACCCGCGGCTTTCTGCAGTGCCTCTGGGGCCACCCACTGCTGACTAGTGCTGCTGCCACCACTGCCACTGCCCGGCGGCTGTCGCTGCGCTGTCGCCGCGCTGTGCAGTGAGGCCACGCGGGGGCAGCCGTGCTTTGTGCTGCTGCACGGCCTGCTGGGGAGCACGGCGAGCTTCGACGAGGTCTTTGAAGAGGTGAGCAGAGACAAATTTGAGGTGAAGTTGTGTTCAGCCGAGACAGCCAAAGTTGAAGTTGTGTTCAGGTGCCATCTGTAGGCAGGCCCAACTTCAAAGAAAGTCAATAGGTACGTGAGGTAGGGCTCCCGACGGCCGAGACAAACATAAGTTGAAGTTGCGTTCACCTGTCCTGATAGGGCCAACTGCACAACGATTCTCATGTACCTGCACTATATATTTACTCTCCAAGAATTCGTCACAATTACATTCTGCTGTAGTACTTCTGAAGTGCACTTCAGAGGTGCATGATTTCTTCAGAGGTGCATGAATTCACTTCTTGAAGTATACCTACCACCGCTACAAAGTAAGTGCATTCAATCGTTCTTGAACACCTACCAATGTCTGAGCACATGCGGTATGTGACATGCCTCAAAGATTGCACACCTGGGAAAGTGATGTACTTCAGTACCATGCGGTAGTTCTTCGAAGTGTGTATATGTTTTCTATCGCTGGAAAATCTGATTCTTTATTTACAGGCTGATAGTTGAAGTCTAAGGCCCACTTGGTTTTGTGTGTATCCCCACATCGGTCCCACCGCGAACTGGAGTTGAAGTCGCGAAGTGCGGCTGTATTAGGCATAGGTGAGCGTCAAAACAGGCGAAGCTGAAGTTGGAATCAAGTTACCTTCCATAGGTGTTGTACTACTCGCCTGTCATCCCTCCCTCCCGCTTTGGACGGGAGTTGAAGTTGGGAGTTTGCAAATGGGGCTGTAACAGGCACGGAGGCGAGCTGAATTACGCAAATGCGAAGTTGATTTAGCAGTCTTCACACTCATGCCCGGCATTGTGCCTATCCACTTCCGCCACCCCCACTCCCCTGTTTAGCTGGATTTGAAGTTGCATATGGGGGCTGCATCTGGCCAACGTCATATTTGCTTGACAGTTGGACAGGTACAGCCGTGCCTCACTGAGTGTATCACACACCTGTTCATTTGGAACCCAGACGTGACACGCTGGCCGGCTCTTCGCAACGCCATTTGCAACTTCAACTCCATTTGAAACTTCAACTCCAGTGAACTGGCAGGGGGCGGGCAGGCGCGTAGGCACACACGACGAGTACATGCTGCCATGTGGTGAGTTGAACCGGGCATATAATGCGCAAGTGCTCCCGCAGCAGCCATTTCACACACCTACACACAGCAGACACCACAGCCCTTCAAAGGTCCGCCCAATACTCCCACCCCACCTCCACCCCTAAACACGCACCATACCCCCACAACCACGCCTCAGCAGCTGCTCTCCCCCCCCCCCCCCCCCCCCCCCCCCCCCCCCCCCCCCCCCCCCCCCCCTCCTCCCCCCCGCCCCCCCCCTCGTGCTGAGCAGCTGTCACAGCACGGGCGCGTGCTGGCGTTTGACCGGCCGGCCTTTGGCCTGACGGAGCGCGTCATGCCAACGGAGGGGGTGCCGTGGACGCTGAACCTGGCAACCATGGGGGAGAACCCCTACTCGGCGCGGTTCGCCGCCAAGCTGCTGTTTGGCATGCTGGACCGGCTGGGCGTGGAGGAGTGCGTGCTCGTGAGCCACAGCCTGGGGGCACAGGTGGGAGCGAATACTTGGGGGTGCAAATGATACCACTGGTACCAGAAGTACAGTTGGTAGTAGTGGAAGTACTAGGTATGTCTGTGAGGGATCATGTGGGCTGGGCGTGGAGGAGCGAGTGCTCGTTAGCCACAGCCTGGGGGCGCAGGTGCAAGCAACTTTTCTTGTGGGGTGGGTGTTCATTGATACTAGAACCGTACTAGAAGGAAAGTGGTGTGCTGGAAGTACTGGGTATGTTGACAAGGGAACCATGTGGGCTGGGGATGGGACAGGCTGGGCAAGAGTGCGTGCTCGTGAGCCACAGCCTGGGGCACAGGTGTACTGAGGGTTTAATAAATGCTCCTTTTGAAGTACAGTGCACTCGCGATGTAGTCGCTTTGATTAATGCGGCATGCGGTTTAATGCGGGCCCAGAGACCTGTCAAAGGCCACATAGCTCTGTATAAACGGTACGCAATGCCCTATTTGATTTAGTGCGGGTCTTGCTTCAGTGCGGGGTGCTGGGGGGGATGACACCACCCCGCACTAAAGCTTGAGTGCACTGTAGGTACCTCTGTATGAAATTATGTGGGCTGGCATGGATTTGGCTGGGGGTGTAGGAGTGTGTGCTTGTGAGCCACAGACGGGGCGCGCAGGCCGGAGGGAAGGTGCTTTAGGGGGGTTCCCTACCGGTGTTTGAAAGGAGACCATGTGGTCCGGGCTAATATTTGGACAACCAAGAGTGCTGTGAAGCGCAGGTGCTGCGTGGTGGGGCGTAGCGCTGGGAGTGACGACACACTGCTGAGCACGAACTCCGCAACTACCATGGTACACCACATTTTCGTGTACTTCGAAGTACTTCGCTGGTGAAAGCGCGGCATGTGCTGGCGACAGCGGCACTGGCAGTATGTGTTGACTGCCATGTTGACAGGCTAGCTGCCTTGGGGTGGGTGTGAGCCTGCAACTCAAGCACCAGTTCAGCAGCAACCCAGCGGACCATTGCTCGCGGCGATGCCGGCTGGCCGTGTGCTTAGAGGCCCGAGTTCGGGTATGCTAGTTGGCATATACTTGTATGCTTGTTGAAGTAAGTGATACTACGTAGCACTTTTGAAGTACAGTGCACTCGCGATTTAGTTCGCTTTGATTTAGTGCGGTATGCCGGTAGTGCGGGGTCCGGAGACCTGTCACAGATCACATGATTCTAACGATACACAATGCCCTATTTGATTTAGTGCGGGTCTTGCTTTAGTGCGGGGTGCTAGCAGGGTGACACTACCCCGCACTAAATCGCGAGTGCACTGTATCACCATTTCTGAGGGTCCACAGGAAGTGCTACGGTTATGGCGCTGCTGGCTGCAAACACAGAGGTTGGACACGCCACACGCACACTTGTACTTTGGCGGAGGGTTTGTAAGGATTTCATGTGGTCTTATCATTGTATATATGTGTCTGCCCCCATGACACGCGGACGGGGCAGTCTCTCCCCCTTGTGTGCGTGACATCCCAACACACACAGTGCCCCTCGCATTACATCCTGCTGAGCACTGCTGCTGCTGCCGCCACTCGCCGCCTACGCCTCTGCCGCTGCTCCTGCTCTGTCGCTGCTATGCCTGCCGCTCTTGCCGCTGCCCTGCCTGCTGGCCCCTGCTGCTACTCTGCGCCTGCTGCTGCCCCTGCTGCTGCTGCCACTGCTTTCCTTGCTGTGCCTGCTGCTGCTGCCCCTGCTGCTGCCCCTGCCCCCGCTGCTGCCCCTGCCCCCGCTGCTGCCCCTGCTGCCTTTGCTGCTGCTGCCCCTGCTGCTGCCACTGCTGTGCCTGCTGCTGCTGCGCCGCCTGCTACTGCGCCTGCCGCTGCTGCTGCTGTCGCCCATGGTGCTGGTCACGTGGCAGGTGGCCATGCACGCGATGCAGGTCCGGCCCGGCGCGGTGCGCGCGGCGGTGCTGACGGCGCCGGCGGTGCTGAACCCGCTCGACACGCGCTTCTCCATGGGCAGAGACAATGGTGGAAAGTGGGTGGACAAGCGCCGCTCGTAGTAGTGGGCCACAGCGCATATCATTATCTCATTACACACTGTATGGCACACGCACAGACGGCATATGATGTACTTGTAGTATCTACCTGGTACTTTCGAGTGTTTATGAAACTGAGGCTGTACAGCATATATATATATGTAACGTGCTGTACGTTTTTGCGCGTAGAGATACGCCGTCTCGTGCATCACACATCACACAACACATTATACGCCTTGACGCATCACCCGTTGAGAGTGTTGCAGACTGCAACGTGCAGCATGTCAACATTCAGCCCAGTCTGAGCAAGTACGCAGGGAACAGAGGTTACATATGCCCAGGCACTGCCGCGGCTCAGGCGAAACGCCAGAACACCTCTGCTGGTGGTACGGCAAGTGATCGCCACCACAGCTGACAGGAAAAGAGCTGTGAGGGTGCTTCCCCGCGGACCATTGGCCCCGTCACCACGTGGCACAGCCATGGCAGAAACGGCCTCACCCAGCACTGTCATTCCTTTGTCATGCGTTCATTTCCACCCAAGCGTGCGCCCAGAGTGCCACCTGCACTTCCAGCCATGATGCTCCTGCTTCGTCATGCCACACCGCCACCACGCGCCCTCGCCGCCACCGCCGTTGCTCCCACCGCCGTTGCCGCCACTGCCGCCGCCGTCCCTGTTACCGCCGCCGCCACCGCCACTGCCGCCGCCGCTGCTGTTGCTGCCACCGCCTCTTGCTGCCACCGCTGTTGCCGCCACCAAACGTTACCGCCGCCTCCGTTGCCGCCGCTGCGCACCCCGCCCGCCGCGTGCCTGTGCCATGTCACGCTTGCCGCCGCTGTTGCTGCCACCACGCCGCTGCTGCCACCGCCGCCGCTGTTGCCGACGCCGCTGCCGCCGCTGCGCACCCCACCCGCCGCGCGCTCGTGCCGCTCCACTCGCGCAGCCCCCTGAGCCCCATAGTGAACCTGCGGACGCGCCTGTCGGTGGCGGCGGCGGCGACGACGGCGGGCCTGACGCTGCTGGCGTCGCCCACAGAGCGCGCCATCGACCTGGTGCGCAACGTCACCCTCAGCGAGGACGTGCAGTCGCGCGTGCAGCGGAACTTCCACGACCCGGGCATCGTGCGCGAGCGTGAGTGTGTTTTTTTTGTGCGCGCGGGGTGGCCACGCCTTCTTTCCGTGGTCCTGGAGTACATGTGCACTTAATGGGCGTGTATGCCATTGTGCGCAACGTCACGCTCAGCGAGGACGTGCAGTCGCGCGCGCAGCGCGACCTCCACGGCCCTGGCCTCGTGCGCGAGCGTGAGTGTGTGGGGGGGGGCGTGGTGGTGGTCACGCCTTCCTTCATAGTGCTGGGCTTCAGCGTTTTCTTTTGTACTTCATGGGAGCGTATGCCATTGCACATGTTGTGCACACGGTCATGTAAAAACAGGTGTGCGCTTAGCTGATGCCGGCATGCGCTCCTCTTTGCCTTCCAGCGCAGATACTGGCGCGACGGGCCACACACGCTCTCAAGAGTGCTCACCAGTGCTCACACTGTGTCCGCCACCGCTGTGCCGCTGACTGCGTGCTGCCCATCGCTGCGGAACACAGGCCCAGAGTTTGTGGGCAAGTACGTGACGCCGCTGCGCATACAGGGCTGGGACGTGGGTCTGCTGGAGTTCTACAAAGCACAGGCCGCCGAAGCCACGCCCGGCGCCAAGGTCATTGACGATGTGAGTTTGGGAAGAGAGAGAATTGTCAACAGCGCTCTTGTTGGTGCGTGCGGGCCGTGTTGTGTTCCGCTCCCAGCGCGGCCGCTGTCATCGGCGGACAAAGAAGTGTGACATGTTGGTTTGCGCAGGTATTGCCGCGGCCACGGCACTATGCCAGGCGGAAGCCGCCGAAGCCACACCCGGCGCCAAGGTCATTGAAGATGTGAGTTTGGGAAGAGAGAGAACTGTCAACAGTGCTGTTGGTGCGTGCGGGCCGTCAGAGGCGGACAAAGAAGAAGGGACTGTTGCTGAGCCCAGGTAGTGCCGCAACGGCTGGAGGAAGGTGCGAGGCGAAAGCCCGTGGGCTGTGCCTGCGGGCAAGGCCAGCGATGCTGCTGAGCAGGGCTGGCGGACAGTGTGCAGCCGCTGCTGCTGAGCAACACTTCTGCAGCTGAGCGTCGCTTCTGCTGCTTTGCAACACTTCTACTGCTAAGCATCACGTCTGCTGCTGAGCACCACTTCTTCTGCTGAGCACCACTTCTTCTGCTGAGCACCACTTCTGCTGCTGGGCACCACTTCTGCTGCTCAGCACTTCTTCTGCTGCTGAGCATCACTTCTCCTGTGAGCACTGCCTCTGCTGCTGAGCACTGCCTCTGCTGCTGAGCGCCGCTACTGCGCAGGTTCGCAACATTTGGAAGGGGCCTACGCTCGTCATTGCCGGTGAAACGGACTCCACTGTGCCACTGAGTGCGTGCCAGTTTGTGGCGGAGCGCTTCGAGGCGCGGCTGCACGTCATTGAGCAGGTATGCCCCGTGTTCAGCAGCAGCACCAGCAGCAGTCACGCATTTGGTACTTTTAAAAGGGACTCGGAATCATGGTTATGACCACGACCGCTAATACCGGTAGTATTTATTACCTTCCAGATAAGACACAAACACCTACAGCTTGTCATATTTATACAGTAACCTAGGGGCGATGAGCTATATTGACTCTGCCTTGTGGGGTGCAAGCCCCTGTGCACACCCGTGCGGCTGCCACCAGCATGTCCAACCAAGCGGTCCACTCCTGTAACTGGCTGCCAATACTACTGACGTCGGTATGTTGCACACCACGGGTGGCCCTGCATACTGCATGGCTGCAGTAATTGACTACAGCCCTGCGTCTCAGGAAGCCTACCTGCTACCTGCAGAAAGCCAGGTTGCCGCTGCTTCCGCCGCCGCACAAAGTGGGCCTGAACACCACCACCAGCAGTGGGACTAGTGTCAAAAGTTGCACTGCTGACACCTCTGTCTGCCAATGTCATGCCAGCCACCGGCCAGCACCCGTTTTCCACCATGCAGGCAAACACCTCGCGTTCCCCTGCCGCCACTCACTTCCCCTCCTACCGCTGCCGCTGCCACTGCCACCGCCGTGCACCCCCATGCCCCCCTGTAACCGTAACTGTTCTGTAACTGCTGTGTAACCGCCAGTGCGCGCACATACCCATGGACGAGGCCCCCGGCGCATGGGTTCGCGCCATCACGGCGTTTGTGAACAGCAAGGAGGTGGGCCCTCACCACCACACGGGGCGAGCGCTCCCGTGGCGCCAGCGCAGGCGCGCGCGAGCTGCTGAGCAGCAGCAGGCGCGGCAGCGGCAGCAGCAGGAGGGGCTGCAGCAGCAGGGGGCGTGGCTGCAGCGGCAGCAGCAGCAGCAGCGGCAGGCTGAGGAGTTGCGACAGCAGCAGGCGGAGCTGCAGCGGCAGCAGCAGGCGCCGCCCCCTCATTAGCCTTGCGTGCCGTAGTTCCCCTGTTTCTGCTGCATTTGTGTTGCCTGGTCTGTGCGACCGCGCGCTTGTGTGCCAACCGCTGCACCGCGTTGGCTGAGCAACAGCGGCGCAAGTGGGTGCTAGGGGGGAACTGCATGTTTTGGCTGTCGCCGGTCGTGAAGCCATGGCTGCCGCGGCGGCGCGCGCGGTGTCTGCAACACCGCAAGCAGCACAGCATGTGTGTGGTGTACTTCAAGTACTTGAAGTAGTCGGTACTTGAAGTAGTCGGTACTTGAAGTAGCCTGGGACGTGGGTAGGAAGAGGCCTGCGCTGATGCTGGCAAAAGCGCGCCCGCAGTCGCAGCAGGTGGCGCGCCGCCGCTGCTGAGCGCGAGGTGCGCATGCGCCCGTCTGTGTTCCAGCGCGCTCCACGTGGGTTTTGCCACGGCGCTTTGTGAGGGACATTGTGCGGGACGGGGTTTAGCGCTTGGCGGCTGTTGCTTCGGCACACGCTGCCCCTGCTTTTGTGGCTGCAGGCAGGGCAGTGCCGTGTGGATGAGCAGCACGTGTGTAAATGCTGGCACCGCACGCCGCAATACCCGTTTACCTCCACACAGTCACAGCGGTTGTGTAGACTTGGGTGTGAGCCTGCACGTTTCGGTGCCTGAGTCGCAGGTGTGCATTTGCGCGTTGTGGAAAGGGCAGCACACGGTGCGGCACGAGAGTGCGCCACGGTACTGGTATGTTTGCGCTCGAGGCAGAGGCTGTGCGTGTGTGCCGTGTGACGCGTGTCATGACCGTAATTTACCAACAGTGTCACGTGCGCGACTGCACAAATACAGCCTACCATCAGGCAGTGCTGTCCGTGCTGCTGCTGGTGCACCGCCTTGTGTTTCGACACTCAGTTCTCAATGCATGCATAATTAGTGTCATCGCGGAGGCAATGCTCAGCCGCAGCCAGGTGCGTTTGCCCTGCTGGCCAGGACAGCCCCAGGCTGCTCAGCAGGAGTACCATTTCAAATATAGAACTCATTAGTGCGGCTGCATCTTGTATGTTTGGCTATCGGGGGAAATACTTCAAGTATCGGTATCAGTTTTGCTTTCTGCTCCATCTCCACGTGGCCATGGCATGTGCAGAGTGTGTGTGTCCCAGCGTGCGCAGCACCGCCACTCTGCATGGGTAAGCCAGTGTCCAGCAAAGAGGAGGTACATTATTGAGGCACGGACAGCCCTGTGCACATGGCGTGTGCAGATGGGAAAAGCATGACCAAGCATGATGTCTCGAACAAGATGGCGGTGCTCAGCACTGTGCATTTTATTGTAAGCGCGGCATCTTGCTGCAAAGTAGCCACCCGTGCTGATTACTGAGCTTTAAGAGGCAACGGAACGATGCAATACATTACAAGCACAAGGGGTACAGGGGCGTGTATATACAGTACATTTGTATGTATTTATATACAGTGTCATGCACACTATGTACTCTTATTAAACTCCGCTTAGGGCGCGGAAAGCCCTTTGCACACGGTGCGTGTGACCAGGAAATCAGACA
>JAULBY010045165.1:0-12726 GCA_032358315.1 Ophiocytium majus
GCTCGATGATCTGAGGCGTGCTCGACATTGCGTTAAAATGTGCGTCACGGTACAGTGTCACACGAGTCGCTAGAAAATAATACCGCCATGGCGCGCACCGAAGCTCAGATTAGTGCGTTTGAAAAGTGCAAGGCGGCGCGCCTCGCCGCCAAGGAGCGCAAGGCGGCGGAGGCCGCAGAGCGGCTGAACCGCCCTCCGGCGGCGGCGGCTCCTGTCATGGAGCCAGAGCCAGAGCCAGAGCCGAATGAGCCCGAGCCCGAGTCCGTGCCGCCAGTGCCGCCTCCCTCACCCGTGTACACCGCCCCGCCTGTCCCGCCTCCCACGCCTCCTCCGCAGAGCGGAGTACCGCGCGGAGCTCCTCCGCGCAGAGCGCGGAGTACGCCGTCTCCGGCGGCGGAGCGGGAGCCCCAGCCGACAGCGACGACGAGTACGACTACTTTGATGCCTCGGAGATGGTGGGGCTGCTGGCGAAGCAGCAGGAGGCGTTGGGGGCGCAGAGCGCGGCGATAGCGGCGCTCACGGACGAGGTCAAGGGGCTGCGCTCTTCGACAAGTAAGATGTCGGACGGCTTCGTGCAGCGCGGCATTGTTGAGCACCTGGGGCTTAATTTCGTCTAAAAAATATTACCTTAAATGTAAACACATGCGATGCCGAGAAAACTTCCAGATCTCGAGAAGAAGTGGCCCGCCATGCCGCGGGTCACCTCGCGCTACATCTCACGTGCTCCGTTCATATACGCCGCCGTGGGCGGCACGGGCAGCGGCAAAACGTATTCTTCCATAGCGCTCATCTCGCTCATGCGTAGAGAGGGCAGCATCAACCGCGTGTTCCTCATCTCGCCGACCGCTTCCAGTAACCAATTGTACAAAGCGGTTATTCTAGACGAGGAGCGCGACAAGTGCTGGGATCTAGACTCAAAGTGCTATGACCGCCTCAACGAGGTGCAGGCGCTGTGCCAGGCGGACGGCGACACGTACCGTAAACAACTCGAGTACGTGATTGCGCGCCGCAAGTACGTCGCCGGCGAGGACGTGACGCCAGCGGAAGAGCATTTGCTTGAAGAGCACCATTACGCGGAAGTAACGCCGAAGGGCCCTAGCGCCGTGCTCATTTTAGACGATGTGCAGGGCTCGCAGCTCATGAACGTGTCGCACCGCAACCCCCTCCTAAATCTCGTGCTGCGGTCGCGCCACGTGGCGGACGGATTGGGGCTCAGTATTGTCGTGTGCTGCCAGACATCGAAAGGTTGGCCGCGGTGCCTGCGGTTGAACACGACGCACCTTGCGCTTTGGCGGAGCAGTTCCCTGCGTGAGCGCCGCCTCGTGTACGAGGAGGTGGGCGGCGGCGCCGTCATGTCGGAAGAAGAATTCATGCGGCTGTGGGACATGTACACCGCGCTCAACAAGCACGCGTTCCTGTTTGTTCATCTATGGGAAGGGCGAGTGAGCGACTCATGGTGAATTATATATAGCGCAATTGTAAACTCGGGCAATGGCTGACAAGAAGGCGCACACTCCGCCGCTCCTGCGCGGAGCGCAGTACGCGCCGGAGGCGCGGAGGAAGGCGAAGGGGAAGAAGAAGGTGCGTATCGTGGCCAAGGCCAAGAACTAACAAAATACGCGTTAAGCTGAAGGGCGGTGGCGGAAGTAGTGGCGGCGGCGCTGGCGGCGGCGGCGGCGCCGGCGGCGCCGGCAGCGTCGTGGTTGTTCCTGTTCCTGGGTACAGCGCGGGCGGCGGTGCTGTTCCGGCGGCGGCGGCGGTCGTGACACGGCGGCGCTTGAGGCGCGCCTGCGCACCGTCCGCGACCGCGCGGAGGCGGACACGCGTAGTTTGATGGAGAAGATGGTGACGCTCAGCGGCGAGAGCACCGCCGCTCGCGCCGCCGTGGCCGACCTCACTGCGCGCGACGCCGAGCGCACGCGCACCATCGCTGAGCTCACCGCGGCGCAGGACGCCGCCGCTGTGCGGAACGCGGCGCAGCTCGACGCCGTGCGCACGCAGTACCAGGCGGAAATGGGCACGCTGCGCGCGGCGCAGGACGCCGCGCTGGCGCGTGCGCGCGGCGAGGCGGTCGCCGCCGCCACGGAAGCGGCCACGCGCGCGCCCGCCGGCGTGGGCGTGCAGAACAGCGGCACGCACGAGGGAATCAACGCGGTGCACAATGCGGTGCAGACGCTTTCCACTCAGCTCGCCGCCGCCAACGACCATGTAGGCGCGATGCAGGACGGTATGGAGCATTTCCGTGGCGAGGTGCTCGGCGGGGCCATGATTCCGTATGATGCGGCGGCGGCCGCCGCCGCTCAGCAGCAGCAGCAGCTGGTTCCGGCACCGAACCAGCAGCAGGCCATGGCGGCGGCGGCGCAGGGCGGGCAGATGGTTCCTGGCGGGCCCGGCGTACTTCAGGCGGATGGAACCATGCGCCTGCAGACGGCCGACGGCACTGTGTACGACTCTTCCCAGATGCCGGATCGCGTCAACACGCCCGGCGGCTCCGCGTACTTCAATCAGTATCGTCAGTACACGGTGCAACCCGACGTGCCGCTCGGGCAGTTGCCGCGCCCGTCCGGCGTGCGCCTGCCTCCCATCGTGAGGCCCGACCCCCTGCGGCTTCTGCCGTCGGGAGCGGGAGAGCACGACGTGTCGCGTGTCGGCACGCCGTTCCGCACCGCGGTGGTGCAGGCCGACCCCGCCGCCGCTGCGGCGGACGCCGCCATCGCCAACAACCCGTACCACATGGCGCGCGTCGGCACGCCCTTCCAGGCCGCGTTGGTGCCGTCCGACCCCGCAGCTGCCACTGCCGCCGCCGCCGTCGCCGCGGCGGGAGGAACTCCGGCCCCCCAGGCGTTCCTCCGCGGAGCGGAGTACCGCGCAAAGCACGGGAGGCTCGCCGCAGCGCCTGCGGGCGGCGGTCGCCGCCGCGGCGGCTGCGGCTGCGGACAACACAGTTCCGCTCGCGGGCGACATCAATTCCAACAACCGCCAGCTGGCGTTGCCGCCCGGCCCTGACGTTGCGCACGGCGCGCAGGCGCCGCCCACCGGCCCCGTGACGCAGCGCGGCGCGCCGCCCGGCAGCGCGCTCTCGCGCGTGTCCCCGCTGGACGCGCGCTTCCGCGGCGCCGTCATGTCAAACGCCATTTTCGAACAGAGTAGGCATGACATGGGCCACAGGCGGCAGGCGGAAGAGTACGTGCACCAGGCACAGCGCAATGCCGAGACTGTGCGGACTCGGCGGCGGGCGCCGTCGCCGACCACGTCGCTGAGGCGCCCTGACCCGGATGTCGCCTCGCCGCCGCGCAATTGGCAGCGCATCGAAGACGATGACATAGACCCCCGTGATCTTTAGTATCAGCGTAGAAGTACATAGACAATGGCGTCGCTACTAAACATTTCCGCAGACGAGGCGCTGGGCACCGCCGCGGCGTCCGCGCTCGTCTCTCTCATCGCGCAGCGCACCGTTAAACGCGTGCTGCTCCCTTCCGCCCGCCCGCTTCCGCGCCTGCCGCACCGGAAGGCGCCGCTTCCGCTGCAGCCGCTGCGCCGCCAGCGCCGCCGGCGCGTGCCGCTGCCCCTCCTTCCGCGCGGCCTCCGAGTCCATCCATCCCGTGTACGCCGCCTCGCGGCGCCGCCGCTGCGCCCGCGCGCGCTTCCCGTTCCGCGCCTCAGCGCGCGCGCCGCCAACTTTGTGCTCAACGGCACCGCGGTGCTCTCCAACAAGACGCTCGCCGCGCCGAGCGTCACGGGCACGCTGACGAGCACCGGCGCCATCACGACGAGCGTCGGCGTATCCGTTTCCAAGGACGGCAACTGGGAGGCGCCAGGCGTGCTCTACCTGTCGAACTCGGGCAACTCGTACTACATGGTGTACGCGGCCCAAACCAAGATGCCCAATGCAACCGTGTGTCCGACGTACGTGATAAGCGGGCTGGCGACGCACTTCCGAACGTATGCTTACAGTACGGGCGCTAACAATGGCTGGCTGTGGGAGACGCACAGTAACGTGGCGGTCGCGGTGCTCACCGCGAGCGGCAATCTGCAGGTCAAGGGGTCGCTGCTGAGCGAGGGCGGCCTGCTGAGCAGCACGGTATGCGGCATGAAACTCGGCCGCGCGCAGCGCGCGGCGACGGGCGCCCGTGCCAACCACTCATCCCTGTTCCGCAATCTCGCCGCCCGCCCAGCGCTGCTGGAGAGCGGCGTCCTTCCATCCGGCAAAGTGTTTTCCGCCAACGAGTACGGCGGCGCGGTGCTGGCCATCACGCCGGCAACGACGCTGCTTCCGGCGCACGCCATCCTGCAGACGTACACGACGGTCGGCGCGGAGAACGTCGCGCTCGCCACCATTGACGTGGGCCCGACCGTGGTCACCATATCGCCGTACCTCATCACCGACGGCGCGGAGATTGGCGGCGTCGATTTCGCGACGTGGGCGACGGGCGTGGACGCCGACATACAGGGCCTCATCATCGCTCGGCGGCGCAAGGTGTGTGGCAGGCGCTAGACGCGGGGTACACGGCGCTGAGCACGCTAGATCTTCCAAAATTTTGGCCGACCCCCAAACCGCCTTTTGTTCCAGTTTCGGATGAGGTCTTTAGCGAGAGCTACGACCTACTCAAAGACAGCTATCAGCAGGTGCTGGACGTAGACGCCAATACGTTCAGCTGGGGCGACGTGGCGAACCCCATGGTGGAGATGGCGGAGGCGGGTACCTGGACCGACCTCGCGGGGCAGGCCATGTCGCGGGCGGCTAGCTACTTTAGGATAAACGCGTATACGCAAGTCACGGAGGCGATGGAAGTAGCGAAAAGTTTAACGTGCCGGCTCGGGCAAGAGTGGACGCCGCTGCTCGCGGCGGCAAGCGGCGTGGGCGCCGCCACCTCGGAAAACCCATGGGTCGTGCAGTTGGGGCTCAATGCGCAGGTGCTGTACGACGGAACTGTAGAGTGTACTTCTGTCGCGTGCGACGACGTTGTGGCGGACACGGTGGCCGCCACGGTGAACGGGCGGCGCCGTGCGCACGTGGTGCAGCTCGGCACCGCGCCTCGGCCCCTCAAGCGGGCGATGGAGATCGCCGCGAGTAACACTTCCAACATTAATGACAGCTGCATAATACGCGATTTGGCCGTGTCGCGGCGCTGCCGCCCGCGCCCGTTTCCAGTTGTGCAGGGCAGGCTGTCGCGCCGCCTCGGCGTTTCCATAGCCGCCAACACGGTGACGGCGCGACGCTGCCGCCCGCGCCCTTCCCTTGCGCCGCGGCAGCGCGCCGCGGCGCGGCAACAGCGCGTTCCGCTCATTCCGCCGCGGCGGTACGCGCAGGCGGCGGCCGCCGCCACGGCGCAGGCGCGGCACGCCCTCCTTCCTGCGCTTGATTACGGTAAAACCATCCAGCGCGTGCGTGCGCTGATCTCTTCCACCGATGCGACCGCCGACGGCGCCGTCACGGCGGCCGCTTCCGCGCAGTCCGCGGCCAACGCCGCCATCGCTTCCGCGGACCTCGCAAAGACCACGGCGAACGCGGCATCAGCCACGGCGAGCAGCGCTTCCACTGCGGCGGCGACGGCGCAGAGCGGCGCGCTGGCGGCGATGCGGCGGCGCGTGGCGGACGCGGCCACATCCACGCGCACCGCATTGAAGAGCGTCGGCCACATCCACGCGCACCGCATTGAAGAGCGTCGCGGCGCTCTACGGCGGGCTGGCGACCACGGTGAGCGGCATGCTCACGTCGCCCACCATTTCCAACCCCACATTGACTGGTTTGGTTGGAGGCGACTACTCGACGGTGACTACGTATAACACTTGGGTGCAGCTCGGCACGTTCGGCGCGCGGTTCGACGGTGTCATACAGGTCGCCGGCAGCGGCGCGAGCCGCCACCAAGTGTATAACATTCGAATTTCGTACGACTACAGTATAGTAACGCCGTACGTTTCCATTGAGAACTCGGGTGTCTATAGCGCGGCCGTTTTTGGCAACGTATGTATCACCAATTTGGCGGCGTACGGCACCACACACACCATATACCTGCACGTGACGGCGGCGGGCAACACGCAGGTCGCGGTGAGCGCGCGCTCGAACGGAACGCTCGGCAGCATCTTTGCCGCGTTCACGCCCGACGCGCAAGTGTATGGAAGCACGCCCCGGGGCACAGTGTACGCGCCCGCGGTCGGTCTGAACGTCAGTTCCATAGCGTTCACCACCGCGGTGGGCGGGCTGGTAGATATTCAGCGCCTGCTGAGCGCGTCGTACTCGTACACCACGACGAGCGCGGGCAGCACCAGCGGCGTGTTTGGGTCGTACGCCGCCATCGGCAACAGCGCGTTCACGGCGCTGGGCACCTCGATACACATCCAGTGCCTGTTCACGGGGCGCCACGGCGTGCAGAGCCAGGCGTGTTCCTTCATGATTGCGGCGTTCGACGGCGACACGTACGAGGTGACGTCCGAGTACAAACTGTCTTTCGATTACTCGTACTCGAACGGCGTGAGCCTGACGATTTCCGCGCTCGCCAAGGGCGCCGCGTACACGCTCACCATCGCGCGCAAGTCGACCGGGAGCGTTGTAGACATCGCGCTCAACAACTTTGTGATAACGCATTTTGCTTGAAATATTATGTGCGCGCTCGTGCAAAGCACGCGAGCCGCAACGTACGAAATATGTTGATCGCCAGTTTCCTGCCCGGCGCCAGTTATTCGGCCGGTGTTTTTACGATTCCGTGGACAGCGATTAACACCGCATTGACGAACGATGTGACGGCCGCAGATTCCACGGAGCGCCTCCTGTTTTCACTCCTTCAAGTCCTGCAGGAGCGCCAGGCGGCCGGCACGGTGACCCAGGTTTCGATGGGTTGTGAGATTTCCAACACGAGTGGTAGTCTTTCAACCTGGGAGACTGCCGCCTATACGTTTTCCGATCGAACCGTTGTGAGCCACCTCGTGACGTTCGACGCAGGTTCCAGTCAGGCGTCGCTCCTCATTGACGCGGACAATGTCACGTCCGTGTAGCCGCCTGCGGCGGCCGACGCGTGTCGGCGGCTAGCTTTTTTATATGCGCGGTTAGGTGAAGCAGCGTCATGTCGAGTTCAGAAGTGAGCCGCATTGTGCAGCACGCGAACGCCGCGACAGCCAGGCGCCGAGATGAAACACCGTTAATGAAATAGACGAAGATTTTTAAAAAAGCTTTTCGGATCAAGTGTATGCGCTTCAGTGATGCCGAAGATCTTAAGGAACGTTGGCCTTTCGTGGAAGAACTTGAAGAAATCATGAACGGTGAGGAAGGCACGGACATTTTCACGTGACATGGCCGCATTATCGTAACAAGAGACATACTAGCCGACGTCCTAGAAGCGCAGTTCAAGGTGGATGGCGTGGCGAGCATTGGACGCGATAGATGGTACAGTATGCTACGCGAACAGTACTGGTGCATAAGTTTGCCCGAAATTACACGCTTCCTTCACGGTAACCCTGAGGCTCAGCAGTGGCGCCCGCGGCGGCGCAGCGTCGCCACGTGCAGCTATGTTCCATCACGCCCCGGCGAGATGTTGGACGCGAATTGCACTGATGCGCTCGGTGGGTTTTTGGTCGTAATTGTAGACGGGTCTAGCAAATACTGCGCGGCGGCGTACAAACGCTACAATAACGGGAAAACGGGTAAAACCTCGGCCGTTGTCGCTCAGATGATGGCGGGTCTGCTCGGCCTGTTTGCCGGGCCGATTTCCAAGATTCGGTGTGACAATGGGCCCGAATTCATAGGCCCGCCCACACAGGAGATGCTCGCCGAGCGCAACATCAAGTATATCAAAGGTCACGTGCACTCGCCGCAGAGCAATTTGGCGGAAACGTACAACCGCACGCTCAAGCAAATGCTAGTTTCCGCGTACGGCCAGCACGAGGACACGACGGCGGCGAGCATAAACGTAGCGCTGCGGAAATCGCTTCGCGCGATGAACAAGGCGGTTCACAGCACAACAGGGTTCGCGGCGTACATTTTGAACAGCGACCAAATCCCGCCGAACATATTGATGGCGGTCAAGCAGCGCATCCGCCAAGCGACGGGCGCAAACCAAGTGAACGTCGACTATCACGTTGACCTCAAGCCAGGCCAGAAAGTACGCATTGATGAATTGAAGCTCGACCACAAGAAGTTGCAGGCGTACAAAAACGGGCAGTACAAGGGCACGGAGACCCGCACTTGGAGTAAAGAGGTGTACACGGTTTTGACATTTTTCAAAACGACCAACCAAGCGAGCTTGGTGGAAGATGTACCGTACGCCGGTGGCACGGAGACGCACAAGCACAGCGGCCACAAATTCCAGCGCGGGCGGCTGCTGCTGGTACAGTCACCGCCCGTTCAGGGCGCCCAGGGCAATGCGCGAGGTGCGGGGGCTCAGGCTGCCGCGTAGCAGGTAGTAGCGCTCAAGCTCATCGGCCATGGCGCTGTACGAACGCTTCCGGCTCACAGGCAAGGAGTTCTCATCCACGGGGGCGAAGGCGGGCGCCACAGCGGCGGGCGGCTGTTCCAGCACGGCGGGCGGCGGCTGTTCCAGCGTGGCGGCGGCGGGCGGCGGCTGTTCCAGCGTGGCGGCGGTGGGCGGCGGCTGTTCCAGCGTGGCGGCGGCGGGCGTGAGGTCAAACTCGGCCTCTTCCTCCATGGGCTCATCGCGGGTCACAGACGGTGAGTCCTCCGTGTGCTTGATCGCCTCGTAGCTGTCCTCCGTCTTCTCACTCTTGTGCCCGAGGTACGTCTGCAGGAACACGCGGTAGGTGAAGTTGATGCGGGTCTCCGCGGCGTCGCCGGCTTCCACCTGTGCGCGGTGCCACAGGTACGCCGCCGTCGCCATGCGAAAGTTGTGGGTCGTGAACCGCGCCCCGGCGGTGGCGAAGTGCGTGTTGAACGCGCGGGCCAGCGGGCCGAGCACCTCGTGCTTCTCAGTGCGCTTGTTGAGATTGTCAACAGCCGATTCCCACGTTTCCGTCTTCTTAGCGGCGCGCACCCTCGCCAGCGCCTCGGCAAAATCGTCGTACGGCACCAGTATGATGAAGTCGTGGGGGTGGCGGTTCTCCTCGCCGCGCGCCTTGGCGAGATAGTTGATGTGCACGAGGTCCCCCTCGGCATCACCAGTGTTGATGCACTCGTACGTGTGCTCGGGCGAGAGTATCTCGACGCGGCGGCGCCCCGTGGCCGCCATGAGCTTGGCGACCAGCTCGACGTCCGCGTCGCGGCCCTTGATTTCGCGCGCCCACGCAATGTACTTCCGCAGCCTGTAGAGCAGGTAGCCGCACGCCTGCATCGCCGTGATGCGGACCTTCGCCGCGCGCCGCGAGGCGTCGCTGAGTTCCTTAATTGAAACGTGCTTCGCCCACCCGGCGTGGCCGCGCCCGGCGATGATCTTCTTGATTTGGCTCAGCTTGACGGTAATTGACCCCTCGCTCAGCAGGTGCGGCGATGACCACTCGGCGTTGCGGCGGCGCTTGAGCTCGTTCAGCAGCGTAGTTCCGCGCTTCCCCTCGGCCTGCAGCCGTGCGTACTCGGCGGCGTACTCGCGTTCCTGCCTGAGGTACGCGGCGCAGATGCCCTTGACCGACTCGCGCTGCTCGTCGCCCGCCAGCTCGGGCACGCCGCCCGCGACGGCGCGCTCGATGAACCACGTCGCGGCGGTGTGCTCGCGCTCGCCCATTTTCGGCAGTTGCGGTGTTTTAACCGTGAAGTGAGATAAAAGCAGCGCCACGCGCATGGCGGCGCGCGCGCGCGGCGCGCACGGCGCGCACGGCGGCGCGCACTCGCGTATTAATAAATGGCGCGCGCGCTCGCGCGCATAATTAATCACACACGCTCCGCGCGCGCGCGGCGCGCCTCCGCGAGCGCCTCCGCCTCATAGCGTGTCACATCAGCCCAAAAGTCGGGTGGCAGTTCCGTAGCTGGCGGCGCACGAGCACGAGCACGGCGCTCTTCCTCCGTCGGCCGAAACCAGCAGAGCGCCGCCTCGTCCCACCACAGCCTTTGCTGGCGAGCCAGGTGATTTTGCTCGTACGGTATATATACGTACTCGCGTGCGTCGTTCCAGGGATACGCGGCGCCGTCTGGAACCATTCCAAGCTCGTCTAATTTCTGCCAAGCCACGGGGTGCGTGCAATACCAGCACTTCCGCTCCATGTCAAAGCGCGCACCCGCCGCCTTGGCTGCGGCGTTGTCTTTGAAGTCAACGTCCACGTATACGCGGTGCATGGTGTGGCGGCGGCGGCGGGCGGCGGCGGAGGCTGTGCCCGTCCGCGGTATTTTTTTCGGCCACGCCGAGCCACTCGTTAATTTTCAGACCCGGGCGCTGAGGCGTGCCGGGCGTGCCGGCACGCGGCCATGTGCTGCTCATGGTGGAGGGGTGTGCTGACCATCACCCCCCATCGCCCGGGTCTAAAAACGCTAGGATAAGACCCCCCCCATGGGATGATGGTGAACACACCCACCAGCATGGGGGAGCACATGTGGTGTGCCGGCACGCCCGGCACGCCTCAGCGCAATGGGTCTAAAGTGCCCCAAAGTTCAAGTTGAGGTTAGAGTTGAAGTTAGAGTTGAAGTTAGAGTTAAAGTTAGCCATTGAAGTTGAAGTTAGAGTTGAATTTGGAGTTGAAGTTGAAGTTTGCAGTTGAAGTGAGTATACTTGGGTACATGTGAGTAACTCTGAGTGGAATATGTGCTGGTGGCGCGCGCCACCACCCCCAGCACACCCACACACCTGCCAGTCTCAGTTCACTCCCACAGCTGCCAGACAGCCCCCCCGCGCGCGCCGCACGCCGAAGTCGCCGAGCGCCGAGCGCCGAGCGCCGCACGCCGCACGCCGAAGCTGCACGTCGAACTCGTATACGACTGAAGGCGAGTAAACTCAAGTATGTCTTGATTAAACTCGACTCTACTTGGTTATATCGAGTAGACTCGAGTAAATGTGACTTTACCCAAGTAAAAGAACGTCACACATCGTCCCCGCTGCGTCACGCCGTGCCTGACCTCATTGCCGATTTTTCTGTCTGTGCACCTTCGTACAGCAGCGCCATCATGGACACCGCCGAGCCCGTCGCCGCCAAGCCCGCCGCCGAGCCCGCCGTCGAGCCCGCCACCGAGCCCGCCGCCACTGTACCCATCCCCCAGTTCCTGCCGCCGCTGGTGCCGCCAAAGGCCGGCATTGCGGAGGTCGTCAATCTCGCCGCCCTCATGCAGCTGATTGAGGGGGGCGTGGTGCGCGACAAGACGCTGCTCAAGAACCTCCGCAGCTTCCGCAACCGCATCACCAGCGGCACCAAGGTCAAGTACAACTACGCGAAGACCAACGACGCGCAGATGGGGCTGCTCATGCAGAAGGGTTTCGGCCTGCAGAACATGCGCCGCGACGTGCGCGCCGCGGTCACCCACGGCGAGCTGCGCGACGTTGACATCCGCAAGTGCCAGCCGACCATCGAGCTGCAGTGGCTTCAGGCGAACGGCCACGGCGACCGTGTGCCCGCGCACACAGACTATGTTGGCGACTCCGCCAAGTGGCACTGTCACATCTGCGACCTCTACAACGTCAGCGACCGTGACGCCAAGGACATCATGCTCAAGCTGGGCAACGGCGGCGGCCTGCAGCACGAGGTGGTGGACGGGGAGGGCGTCACCAGCCAGCTGGACCTGAAGGACGAGTGGCTGCAGCGCTACAGTGACGAGTTTCACACCATCATCAAGACGGCGTTCGCCAGGGAGTACGCTGGCGTGTACGAGCTCAGCAAGGACTTCTGCGCCAAGCACGAGAACGACACCGGCGGTCCAAGGACCCAAAGGCGGTGTGCGCGGCGCGCATCAAGCAGATGTACCAGACCGGCATACTCAAGGTCATGGTGGAGGTGGCGGCGCGGCGCAAGATGGGCGTGGCGGCGTACATCCACGACGGGTTCATGTGCAAGGCCATCCACCCCGCCTACCTCGCCTACATCTCCGACATCATCTACACCAAGACCAGCTTCCGCATGGTGGTCACCGAGAAGCCCATCCCACCGCCGGACTGGGGGGCGCTGGCGCTCAAGTACGCCGGCACCGGCGATGAGGGCAACGGCGACGGCGCGCCACGGCCGCGATGGATGACGGCGTGGAGGAGAGCAAGGTGAGCGAGGCGGTGCCAGCGTGTTTGACGGGATGACGGAGGAGCAGCTGCTGGTGGGGCACGAGGTGCACTTGGCGCACCTGTTTGCACGCATGTGCAAGAGCGACGTCAGGAACGTGGGCGGTGATGGCGGCAATAGCGCCTTCTACGAGTTTCAGCAGGGCGCCAACATCTGGCGCGAGGTGGATCGGTCGCGCCTGTCGGCGCGCATCATCCCCGACGCGCTGCTGCATAAGCTGTGGGAGCTGCAGCGCTCGCTGCGCATGGAGGTGCAGCGCCTGCAAGAACGCGAGGAGGAGGGGCACGACGTGGCCGCCGAAATCAGCAACGCGGAGCACCAGCTCGATAGAGCGAACCGGAACGAGGCGCGCATGGGCTCCACCTCCTGCCGCGCCGCCGTCCTCCACGACGCCATGGAGCTGCTGCGCGACAAGGACTTCATGGATCGCCTCGACGCCAACCCGGACGTGCTCAGCGTCGCCAACGGCGTGCTGGAGCTGCGCACCTGCTCGCTGCGCGAGCGCACCCGCGAGGACTTGAAGTGCCCAGCTAGGGTGCTTTAACTTAGCACCTCCATGTATATGTTCATGTGTAAGTGCACGTTCATTAATGT
>JAULBY010045176.1:0-12723 GCA_032358315.1 Ophiocytium majus
ACAACGAGAGGCGAGCGGGGCGTCCAAGTGGGCAGGCCGGCCCGCCATAGGATATACCGCCGTCTGGAGTCCCTACCGCAAGAGCAAGTTGGGCAGCCTGGGGGAGTCCTAGAACAGCCTGGGACCATCTGAGGCCTGCAGGCTGCCGATCAGTGACACCAACTTCCTGCGCAACTGCAGCACACATGTGCCTGCAGCAGTAGTGGTGTCGTGCTGCCAGTACATACTGCTACAATATTTCAAAGTACATGGTATCTAGCCGCAAGGCCATCATGCAACTGAACTGCTGACACCCCCCGCAACCCGCCGGTGCACTGTGCTCAGACGCTTTTACCACACACGCACCAGTGAGTCGCCACCAGACCACCTACAAAGTGGAGACAGCGGCAGAGTCTGCTCGTGAGCAGCACCCACAAAGCCCGCTGCACACATCGCAGTACTGCAGTGTGCTGGCTTACTGACACGGTCTGCAGCGTTCTGAGTTACAAGGCTGCTGCTGAGCAGTCACACCGCTACCTATGCACACTTACTGCTGAGCATGTGTGGGCCCAGGTTCCTTTTCTGGATTGCTGCTCTGTGGTGGTGGTGTGAAGCCACCAACCTTGTCACGTGTACGCACATGAGGCTATCGTGCGCACATCGACAGCCCGTCTACTATGGTGCACCGCGTCCCAGCTGTGTCTGCTCGTGCTGTCAGCATGCGTGGTGCGTGCTCAGCTTGTGGTACAGTTGCCCTGAAACTACGTCTGAAGTATAGTATACTACTACAGTAATACTTCCGAAGTAGGCACCCCAAAACTCAAGTCTTATTGAAGTGTACTTGGAAATACGGCGGTGAAAAATACCGTGCTGTGTCTGTAGTCTTGGGGTACCTACACCAGCTTCGGCGCCGGCGGCACACCGGACCTGCACCAGAGGACACAGTCCGTCAGGCTGCATGATGCGCAGCGCACCCCTGCTTTCGCGTTATGTGCGTCTTGCACCTGCTGTAATGGTGACCATCTTCGCTGGACATGGCTCAATGCTGACAGCGCTTTTGCGGGAGGCCATGCCGTTTTGCGCATGCGCAGATGTACCCGCCGTATCGCACGCAGCAGACTTGCGCGTGCTAATAAATTCCGCTTGGGGCGCGGAAGGCCCTGTGCACGTGGCGTGCGTGTGACTACAAAAATCATGAAGCTTGCTGGACAGACATCTGCTGCTGCTGTTCCATGTACTTTTTGTACAATACTTCAGAAGTATTTCGAAGTGTTCACTGCTGCGCAGCCTTAAATTTGGGGCCGGTGTTGGTGGGGGGGCTGGGCGCTTTGGTGCCATGCGGCACTGGTAGTACCTTGTAGACCGCTACGGTACGGTATGAGTACTATTCGACTTCATGAACCGCACCCCATGTGCACAGGGCTTTCCGCGCCCCAAGCGGAGTTTAATAAGAGTACATACATATACAGTGCACTCGTGATTTAGTGCGGGGTAGTGTCACCCCCCCTGGAACCCCGCACTGAGAGACCCACACTAAATACAAGTGAGGCACTCTGTATCGTTTATGCGCGGAGTCATGTGGTCTGTGACAGGCCTCCGGACCCCGCACTTACCCGCATACCGCACTAAAGCAGAGCGAACTAAGTCTCGAGTGCACTGTACTTTGAAGTATGTATGTATACACACACCATATACTCAAGTATATATATACCTCAGTACTCAAAACATGACGATGCTCAGCCCCTATGCACTCTCATGTGAGTGTAGAGTACAGCACACACCCCTAGTAGTGGATTACAGCCCCATATCCCCTGGAGGGGGCATGTTCCCATTTCCACCCAGGCTTGCACATTGCGGCAGGAGCAACTGGGCATTCCCGTGCCAGACCGTCATGGTGCAGTGTATCTGCTGTGTCTGCAATGCCTGACCCTTCCATTCAGTGTCGGAAGGCCCAGGCAGAACAGCTTCTGGGCCTTGTGTCTTTGTAAACAAGCAAAACTCACTAAAATACCATGGTAGGTTTACCAACGGTTTACTTCGCTACAAGGCACTGTCTCTCATCTGGCTCCCACGGCCATGTCATGCAAAGGCCCTTGCACCCACCGCTGCATGACACGATGACACGGTGACGACCGGTTGCGCGCTTCTGTTGCTGCTGCTGCTGCTGCTGCTGCTGCTGCTGCTGCTGCTGCTGCTGCTGCTGCTGCTGCTGCTGCTGCCTCAACCATTCGCAGTCGCTGCCGCTGCTGGCTGGCGCGCTTGGCCTTTTTTGACAAAGCCGTTTTGCCTGGCGCCTGCGTGTGCTGCCAAGGAGGGCGCGCGCAGCTGTGCTGCAGCACTTCATTTGGAAAGGCCTTCGATCATTCACTGCCGCTGCCGTCGAGCTTGGCCTCGTTTTGACACTGCCGCTTGCCTGGCGGACTGCCAAGGGGAGGGGCAGAGAGAGTACTCGGCTCTTCCCTCCACTGCACGCGCGTCGTGTACGACGTTTTATGGAAGTGTGTGACGCGCACCCCCAAGGGTCGACTCCCGGGACGTTTTTTTGCAATTGCCACGCACGCGTGTGCTTTTGATCGCAAGCGCGGTCACTTCACTCCATCTTCGACTACCCATCCAGCCATGAAGACCGCCGCCGCCGCCGCCGTGCTCCTGGGCGCCGCCTCCTCGGCGACTGCCTTCGCCCCCGCCGTCGCCTCCCGCGGTGCGTGATGCCCCCAGCCCCCCACGTTTGTCAAGCTTTGTTCTGCAGCACACACACCAGCGCTGGCTCCCGTGAGACACAGGCGTTCATGTTGTTGCGCTCGCCACCCCGACGACGGGTGGCGGTGCGGATGGGCTGCCCAAGCTTGCAGCTCTCCTGCAGTGCTGGCTGCGCCTCTGCCACCCTCGGGGGTGCCTGTGTGCAGCCCGTGTCGTTTCAAGATCTTGGGTGTTCAAGGCACCAGCGGACTGCAGGCGCTGAGAGTCGGGCGGTGGGCACGCGGGCGCACATATCGCATGCTGTGCCGCCAGCTCGCGGCAACAGTCTTGCCCGTGTGTGCCTTGCCAGGACACGCTGCTGCCAGTGCTGCACTCACCCGTTCCTGCCGCTCTGGCGCCATGCGAGACGCTGACGCGTGCACCACTGCTGCCTGTTTATATGGTCTCTACACAGGCGTGTCCGCGTGGACCGGCTCCGCCGTGTGCACCCGCGCCGCCGCCACCAGCGCCCGCGCAATGACCATGGTCAAGAAGTCCGTGGGCGACCTCAGGTGAGCCGCTGCGCCCTCCACCGCCAAGCACCACCAACACCACACGTGCTCGGCATGCCCTAGGTTGTTCGGTCCGCCAGGCCAACGTCATTCCCGAAAAGCAGGGCTCGAGCGTCAGCCTCCCGGCACAGTGCAGACCCGCTGCAGCTGCTGCTGCTTCTGCTGCAGCACAGGCTTGCTGCTGCTGCCGCGTAGGGTGGGTGCTGAGGGTGGGAGCCAGCGGGCGTGGCGGGGAATTAAGGGACGTACGTACGCAGTGCGTCGACCATCGCCGGCGGCGTGGCTGGCGGCTAGGATTGGACAGTTCCGCGACAGGCGTTTGTGTAGTGACTTGGTGGTATTTGTTGCCCTGCCTCATCCTGTCAGGGTACAGCAGCACCTGTCTGTTGTCTCTGCTGCTGCCCACTGTCTAGTGCCGGCACCAGCGGCCTCCAGCCGACACGAACCCATGTTGCGGCGCACCCAGGTGCCTGCACTCTACCAATCCGTCCTTTGCACACGACTCCCTCCCCACACCAAAACAGCTCTGCACGTGTCCTCCCTGCCGTGCGGTTGCGCCCGCGCCACCGCCGCGCTACACCACTACCCTCCCCCACCGCCGAATCCAACATGCACGCCTACCACACAGCACTGACCCACTCCCCTCCTGCCCTACCCTCCTGTGCCCGACTTCAACAACAGTGCCCCCATTGTCTCCATGACTAATGCGCAAACTTGAACATTGCCTCTCCTCTGCTGAGCAGCGACGCCGAGCTCAAGGGCAAGAAGGTCCTGGTCCGCTGCGACCTGAACGTTCCCCTCAACGGCAAGACCATCACGGACGACACGCGCGTGCGGGCGTCCATCCCCACGGTGCAGCACCTCGTGTCCAAGGGCGCCCGCGTCGCGCTCTCCTCCCACCTGGGCCGTCCCAAGGTGCGCTGAGCAGCTGCTGCTGAAGCAATTCACGAATTTCTGCTCAGCGGCGGTGTCTCGCACATGCAATCCTGCTCAGCAGCTAGTTAAGTACGGTAGCCACATGGCACCGGGTTGGTGTCGGCGGCTTGTCGAGCAGTCACAGGTTTTGCTCAGCAGCAGCTGCGTGAGCGAACGAGTGGACGTGCACGGTGCCTCCTCTTTACATGTCTTTGTGGAGCCGCAGTGAATACGCAGCCGAAGCTGCTCACCCAGCAGCCTGTCGATACGCACACCATTCTTCTGTGTGCAGCAGCAGAGCTATTTGTGAGAGATGCTGAGCAGCTGCTGCTCGACACCAGCACCCTGCTGAAGTGGCGCTGCCTTGCACAGATTGCAAATGCATGAGCGGCGCACTGCAACTGCTTGACTAAAAGACTGTTCCTTGTGTGTGTGGGCACCATTGTTTGACATGCAGAGCGGCCCCGAGGACAAGTTCTCCCTGGACGCCGTGGCCCCCCGCCTGTCGGAGCTCCTGGGCAAGGAGGTGAGCACTGCGAGTGCGCATGTTCATGCCCTTGTTCATGATTTTTGTGCATGAATTTGCTCATGCACATACATGTGTGTACATGACATATCTGCACAAAATTGCCCAATAAACGCATTTGTGCATCGCGGCATAAAACAATGGAATTTGTCAGATGCACTACAGTGGTACGCATTAATGCATTGCGAAACATGCGCACGCACATGTGTGTGCGTGATGTTGTCAAGCACTCCCGCCGCTCAGAACACACACACACACACCCTGCTTGTGCGCCGCCCGTCACAGGTGAAGATGGCCCCCGACTGCAAGGGCGCTGAGGTGTCCGCCCTGGTGGACAGCATGAAGGACGGCGATGTCATCCTCCTCGAGAACGTGCGCTTCTACCCTGAGGAGGAGAAGAATGTGCCCGAGTTCGCCAAGGTCAGTGAATTCATGAACTTAATTCATTCATTTAGGAATTCATTTCTGTGAATCAGACAAAATGCGTCCGCTTCTACCCTGAGGAGGAGAAGAACGTGCCCGCATTCGCCAAGGTCAGTGAATTCATGAGTTCAATAAATCAGTATGTAGGTGAATTAATCAAATGCATCCGCTTCTACCCTGAGGAGGAGAAGAACGTGCCCGCGTTCGCCAAGGTCAGTTAATTGTAAATTCAGTTCATTTGGGGATCAAAATCACATGCAGTACACGAAGTTCTGCTCTGACGTGCCCATGTCGGCAATGGCAGTGAAGTCATAAAATAATTCATTCAGAATTTCATTTCTTTTGTGAGTCAAGTACGTTTGTAACCATGAGAACGTGCCTGCGTCTGCTTCTACCCGGAGAGTGAGAAGAATATGCCCGCGGTTGCCACTTATAAATAGTGAATTGAACTCATTGAGAGAAGAACAGTATGGCTTTCTTATTTCTTGCTACATACTCTGTGTTGTGTCCGAGGCCCTATGCATGGCTGCAATTCGTGGGCACACACATGCTGCATCTGCCCAAGGTTGTGCCATGCTTTCAGCGCAACGCAATGCCCTTCTTCACACCCAAAAAGAATTTGCAGCCGCCATATGAAACTTTAAAAAAAAACACATGAAATGTCTGCAAGGCGAGCGAGTAGTTGTACGAAACAACACAACACACAAGATTTGAACACCGCCTGCCGGCCGCACGCACATGACTGACAGCCCGCATTTTCCTTGGAATTTTCCCCATGTAACTGCTGCCTGCAGGAGCTGGCCGCCCCCTTTGACCTGTACGTCAACGACGCGTTCGGCACTGCCCACCGCGCCCACGGCTCCACCGAGGGCGTGACCAAGTACCTGTCGCCTTCCGTGTCCGGCTTCCTCCTGCAGAAGGAGCTCGACTACCTCCAGGTAATGGTTTACAATGCCTTTCATGTGGATGGTGGGTGTGTATAAATGACACACGCTGAACTTTTTCTTTTAAAGTACTACTAGTAGTATATACTATGGTGATACCTGTCGTCTCCCGTGTCCGGCTTCCTCCTGCAGAAGGAGCTAGACTACCTCCAGGTAATGACTTGAACAACAATAATAATGCCTTTCATGTGGGTTTGTACTACTTGCGGTGTATTCATGTACACATGGCACATGCTTCGGTACACTTCTAAAGATTATAGTACTAGTACACTGTATGGCAGTACCTGTCGCCCTCCGTGTCCGGCTTGTGATGATTATATTATAATCCCTTTCATGGGGTTGTCTGCGTAGATGAGTGTACTCGATCGCCTACATCAATGCACAGGTGCATGTAACAGCAGAAGGTGCTCGCCCCCCCCCCTCCAGGTAATATTACGTCTTCCATGTTGGTTATTGACGTGCACGTCATGTGTGAACTCGCACCCGTTCTACAGTGTCTACCTTTGCCTTCATGGGGTTGTTGCGTGTGAACCTCTGTGTGTGTGCTGGTGTACAAAGGCTGTAGCAACAAAGTTCAACTGTGCTACCTATCTAATCCCCATCATGCTTTTGCCACTCTCGTGTGCGCACTTACTAACTCACAGGGCGCCGTGTCCGAGCCCAAGCGCCCCTTTGCGGCCATCGTGGGCGGCTCCAAGGTCTCCTCCAAGATTGGAGTCATCGAGTCTATGCTTGCCAAGGTGAGCCCTTGGCCATATTTTTTCGTTTTAGTTGTCTACCTTTGCTGCCTGTGTTCTGTGTGCCCCACTGGTTGTTTTCTTAGTCTGCACACCGGTAGTGTGTAGCTTTGCTGCCTTGCCAAATCTGGGTTCTGTGTGCCCCTGTTTTTTTCCTAATACTACTACTGCAGTGTGCACTAGTACTTTATACATGTTCACAGAGTACATACTTCTGAGCTCTCGGCCAGCACCTTATGACTGCGCGGCTGTCGCTGGCACCACGTGGCGCTGAAGCTGTGACACCCACAGTACGCAGAATAAGCGTGCAGATTATGTTATTTTACGTTGTGGCAGCTCCGTTGCTGCTGCTGGCTGCGCCGGACAGTGAGGCTGCGGCGCCACATCGAATTTCGACACACACAAGAAAAAGACCATCACAAGTTTATTTAATGCTGAAAACCGCCGTCTCTGTGTGGCATTAATGTGTGTGCAACAGGTCGACAAGCTGATCATCGGCGGCGGCATGGTGTTCACCTTCCTCAAGGCCCGCGGCCTCAACGTGGGCTCCTCCCTCGTGGAGGAGGACCAGCTCGAGCTGGCCAAGAAGGTGAGCAATGTTATGTGAAATCTCCAACTAAAAACATCCAATTTTTTTTTGTGGGTACCTTACTCGGTGGTGTGTGAGGCATCTTTTCAATCAGTTATCAACAAGTATGTATTGTGTGCACTTTACTGTGCACACTTCCCAAGTACTTCAAAAGTACGTTTGAAGTACTTCAGCAGTACATGAACTTATTGAGGAGTACCAACGAGGTGCGAGATTTCATGGAGCGCTGCAGTACGGTACCCGTGCGCATGTGGCCACAGCGTTTTTGGTTGACTCGCCATGTGCGCAGCCACCACTGATTGCTCGACCTCGCTCAGAACGTGAATGAGTTCAGTGGCTTTGAAGCGCCGTGATTGGATGGGGAAAAAATCAGCAAGTGTACCCACAGAAAGGTGGTAAAGCCTGTCAGCGGCGCGCCACAGCATGGCGTCTGCTACTCAGGCCACCACACGCCTTGCATGGCACCAGCGCAGACTTGCGTACATGAGCAGACAAGCTGCCTGCTCATCTCCACTCTGCCGCTTTCCGGCTGTGTGCACTTCTAAACACAAAAAAAACAAATGTTTTTTACACATGCCATGTCTTGCGTGTGCGCTTGACACGGTCATGAATGAGACGGTATGTGTGTGTGTGCAACCTCTTGTGTGCGCGCTTCTCGGCAGCACGGCCACGGATCTTTATTGGTGTGAACACGGCCATGACTGAGATAGCATGTGCAATCACTTGTGTGTGCTTCTGAACTCGGGCCACAAATGTGTTTTATGATTGAGATGGTGTGTGCAGTCGCTTGTGAAAGAAACCAAAAAGGTGACTGAGCCCAGCTACTCCCGTGGCTGGGGCAAAATGCCAGGCCGAAGCCTGTGTGGTGATCTATCCACTTGGTCAGAACCAGTGGCCCACACCCTACACGCGCCGGCGAGTACCCTTACGGGCTAGGGATGCTTGTGTGGGCTTCTGGACACGCCCATGAATTTTTGCGTTTGTGCAAAGCTCTGCGTGTGCGCTTGTGAACATGGCTGTTAATGAGACAGCATGTGCATTCAATTGTTATGCGCTTCTGAACACGGCCAATCATTTTGGTGTTGTGTGTGCAAATCTCCCGTGTGCGCGCAGCTGGAGAAGATCGCCGCCGAGAAGGGCGTTGAGCTGATCCTGCCCAGCGACGTCGTCGTGGCCGACAAGTTTGCCGCCGACGCCAACACCAAGGTCAGTGATGTTGACATGGGTGTGCATACTGCAGAAGTACTACAGTCTACTGAAGTAGTTCAAATTCAATACATGTGCGCAATGTACATACAGTAGTAAGTACATGCCATTTTGCCTTTCACTATTGGCCCTGCTGGCTAATGTGAACTCATTAATATACAGTTGAGAGACTTCATCTAGATACTGCAGAAGTATCTATCTGCCTACATACACGCACTCTCTTTTCCTGGCGGTGTCTGCAACTCTCTCATCGTTCTTGCTTGACATACAAATACACAACTTTTTGGGCTTGCTTCCCTTTATATTTTGCCTTTGTTCTTGGCACCCTTGCTCCTGCCCAACAAGTTCGCTGCAGCCAACATAACTTCTGATCAGCAGATAATGAAGCGTGCGCGTGCCATGTTCTTGTATAGGGTGTGCGTGTGCACTGTTTACCATGTGTGTTTGAGAAGAGACACTTAGTGGAACACATTTGAAGCACTTAATGTGAACTGACCGCCGTGTAACCCGCTACTTCTGCTGAGCACAACAGGTGGTGGCCGCCACCGCGATCCCCGACGGCTGGATGGGCCTGGACAACGGCCCCAACGCCACCAAGGAGTGAGTGCTCAGCGGTCTATGCGTAGCCCCACCCATCCCCCTTGTACTGTACTGAGGGAGTTGGATTTGCTTCCTGGAGCACTCGCTGGCACGCCTGACATCTGACATGATTCGGCATGCCTCGACATGCGCACAACCGCCCACTACGGGCGTGCCTGGCGTTCCCATGCCCAATGAAGTGCATGTCTGACATGTCCACGACTGCCACGCCGTGCACACGCGCACCTGCAGGGGCATGCCCATGCCCCCTCCAATGCGTTTAGAGTGGCACTATCGCTCATGCATGCGGTCACCACACGTCATACTTTGAAGTATTTTTCACCTCTACACTGCTAGGTATAGTAGTGCATGTCTGACATGTCAACGACTGCCACGCCATGCACGCGCACCACCTGCAGGGTCCAGGCCGCCCTCGCCGACTGCAAGACCGTCATCTGGAACGGCCCCATGGGCGTGTTTGAGATGGACGCCTTCGCCAAGGGCACCTTCGCCGTGGCGGAGACCCTCGCCGAGATCACCCCCAAGGTCAGTTACAAACGTCAAGTGTGACACGGAACTTCAACTGTGGCCCCGCGTGCTCTAGAACGATGCTGCTGCAACGAGACGATTGTGTGTTTTTGTGCGCAAACCCTGTGGTGTGTTGCTTGGGGGTGCGAGCCGAGGGTACTGCAGACTTGGACTGACGCGTGCGCGGGACACTGTGTCGCTGTAGGCTGATGTTCAAGCCTCAAATTGCAACCAGACATTGTCCTTGCTTGTGGGCGGACCTTTGATGTGGAGTGGCTCCATGCACGCGGCTTTGTGACGACCGCTCCAGCGCGCAGCAGTCCAATCCAATCTACTGCACGCTAGCAGAAGTATGTGAAAGGCTGGCGTGCTTCGCTTGGTTACACAGGGCAGCCACAGCAACAAAACTGATGTCGCCTGCGCCCGACGCTTGCACCTCTTGTCGCACGCCAGGGCTGCATCACCATCATCGGCGGCGGTGACTCTGTGGCCGCTGTGGAGAAGGCCGGCCTGGCCGAGAAGATGTCCCACATCAGCACTGGCGGCGGTGCCTCTCTGGAGCTGCTGGAGGGCAAGGTGAGATACCTCATTCCGTGTTGTTACACAACAACTTTTCTAGTAGTCAAAGTAGTGAAAAGTAGCACCGGTACGTGGTTGATAATGTTTTAGAACATGTCCCACATCAGCACTGGCGGCGGCACCTCTCTGGAGCTGCTGGAGGGCAAGGTGAGATAAAGTGGAAGTTGTGTTTGCAGTTGGAGCCGAAGTACCAGTAGTACGTGGTTGATAAGGCATTGGTACTGTAGATGTCCCACGTCAGCACTGACGGCGGCGCCTCTCTGGAGCTGCTGGAGGGCAAAGTGAGCTGATGACGCTCATACAGCGTTAGTGGTTTCATGAGTAGTCAAAGTAGCAGTTGTATGTGGTTGGAAGACATTGGTGAATGGTGAGCTGGTGATGCTCATACAGTGTTAGTGCTGTCACAGTAGTCAAAAGTAGCAGCAGTGCGTGGTTGGTAAAGGCATTGGTGCTATTGTTGCACAACAACTTTGCAGGTAGTCCAAGTAGCAGCAGTAAATGGTTGGTGAGACGACTCATTCAGTGGTAGAACTGTCAAAGTAGTCCAAGCAGCAGTACTGCGTGGCTGACAAGGCATCGGTGCCATTTGCTACAAAGGCAGTGGTGTAAGGCTATGCCTTTCAAGTACTTGTTATTTATCTGCCCTATCCAGCATTGGTATTGTGCTCAGTAAAGTGGTGCATTCAGCACTGATGCATCCCTTCAGCATCTAGAGGCCTCCTTGGAGCTATTTGGGGGCCAAGCTGAACGAGGGAAACGGCTTCACAAAGCATCAGGGGTGTGCGCGTGTATGTTGTCTCGCCTGGGCCAGCCGCCATTGGCATGCATGTTATACGCCTTGGCACAAGTGCCATGCACACCCGGTGTGGCTGTGTCGCACATGAGTGTTCAGTCTGTGGTGGCACTTTCTCATGCTGTTCATGCCTGCTCTTCTCCACCTCCTCCACCGCCGCGGCCTCTATCTCAGGTCCTCCCCGGTGTGGCCGCCCTCGACGAGGCGTAAAATTTCAAACTTGAAGTTACCTTAAAGAACTTGAAGTTGTACTTGGCGCGCGTCGCCGCCGCCACCCGCCGAAGACCACAGCATGCATCGCATGATTGTAGCAGCAGCAGCAGCCCCGCCCCCCTAGCCCGCCACCGCACTACGTGTGGTGTCAGCTAAGGGCCCGGGCGCCGGTCGTTATACAACGTTGCGGTGCCACCCCCCTCGCACCATCCGACAGGCAGAAGAAACAACAAAAAACACCACAAACAAAACCTTTTAATGGAGAATGCGCGCGCTCTATGATGAATTTTCATGTGTCATGTGCTCGCATGGCACATGTTGTTTGCCTGTGTGGGCGTGCTTGCTCTGGTGCTGCCCCCGCCCTGCTGCTGCCATCACATGCCGTCCTTTTTGAATGAGGCTGTAGGCTGCTGCGGCAACAGCATGCACGGAACAGCGTTGATGGTGCGCCGCCGGGCGAAGCGACGCTGAAAGCTGACGTTTCTGAGCGCCAGCGTTACTTGTGAACACAGTCAACTGTGTGCGCAGCTGTGTGGTCAGTGTCTGCGTGACTGAGTGGCTGGCCCATGCTCATCGCCATCACCTGCCAGCACCAGGTGTGGATTGACAGCCGGGGCATGGTGCTGCGGGTGCCCATGACACGGAAGACGGCGCGCGCCAGCTCCGCAGCTGAACAGCGAGCCCCTGTCGCTGAGCATGGTGGCCACAGTGCTTCTTATGTCATTGTGAGGTAGAGATGCCAGACGGTGGTGCACTTTTTGAAGTATACTTCGAGTAGTACGTCCTGCAGCAAGCCGACCATCCACTCGCACACTCGGCACCGCTCTTACTCTGGTATTGTAGCCGGTTCCCGCTATAGCGCTACTGTAGCTGGTTTCCACTGCTATGGCCGGCGGTGGCGGTGTGTGCAGCAGAAGACGCAAGCACATTAGCCGCCGCGGTGGGACCACCGCGCTTGCCACATGGTGCAGGCGGCAGTGGAGGCCTTCGAGCAGCGGCATGCGCCATCACAATGGACCCGCTACACCCAATAACACCCCCCGGGGGCCCTGACTAGCTGTGCAGGTCATGGATCTGGTGGTCGACACATGCGGCACGCACTTCAACTACTCCCAGAAGTTGACGCTCGGCATGCTTCCGCGCACCGGCTCCTGCCTGCTGAGCATCGCAATCTGCCGGACTCCAAGCCGCCAGCGCCCACTCTGCTGGGCGGCCTGGCGACGGTGTTGCAGGTGTGGGAGGGTCAGCTCACCAGCAGGGACTTGGTGTCATTATGCCAACGCCTGCCGGCCTGTTGTGTTGACACTGTAGGAGGTGCAGAAGGGCGAGCTCAGCAGCAGGGACTTGATGTTGCTTATACTACTCTGTATACATCAAGTACTTTTGGGTGGGGATGGGAGCAGGTCCCCTGGGACATGGGGCTGTAATTCGTTAGAGTAGTGCTCTGGCAACGTGCCGGAC
>JAULBY010045187.1:0-12723 GCA_032358315.1 Ophiocytium majus
AGGAATTTTGTGTAACTTGCGCAGGCCAGGAATCAGGAATTTGGCCGAAATCAAAAACGATTTGTACCGGGGCCTACAACAGTGGCTCTGCAACGGTACCGCCCGTGTTGAAGTTGTTACTTCAAGTACTTGAAGTATACTTGCCAGGCTGCTGGCATGTGCATTGTTCAAGTTGTCACACTTGCCAGTGTCAGTCGTACAGACACGACGGCATGTGCGTGCTGGCTACACAGCAGCTGCTGATGCAACAGGCGCAGGCAGCAGTTGCAACAGTGACAGCACCAAGATTCCTGTTTGCGCTTGGTGCTTTCTATTGACATGTGTGTTGTGCCCACCCTGTGCGCAGCACGCGCTATGCCGTGACTGTGGGCACAGGCTGCTGCTGGAGCAGACGCAAGGGGCAGGGAAGGTAGGTGTGAAGTTACAGAGAGGGAGGGAGGGGAGGGTGTGCGCGTGCATGCCGGGCGCCCATCGCCTCTCAGCTGTGTCCACGGCGCGCTGAGCACTTGTCTGCCAACTAGTTGAAGTACAAGTAGTTGAAGTACAACCTGCCGTGAAGTTGCAGCTATAGCGAGTGCGCCGCTTGGTTGCAACTGCTGCTGTGTGTGTGATTGTGAGTTGCGCGCATGTGCGCAACGTGTGTGCACGCGGCTTTCCGCCCCCCAAGGGAGGGTTGAATGGAAGTCCAAAATCGCATGGCAACACGCCCCGGCACCAATAGCCTGCCTGTAGCGCGCGTGCGCCTAGCACCAAGTGACACCGTCACAAGGCCAAGCCGCGAGCCAGGCAGAAGCCTCAGCAGAAACCCCTGCTGCTGCTAAGCCGCATGTTGTGCCACTACGCCGCTCCCCAAGCGACATTTTTTTTTCATCGCTTGGCACACCGTGGGGGCTGCTGCAACTGCTCGCACGTGTGCTGCACACACCGCCACCGGGTGCCACCACAACTGGAACTGGCTACGACAGGCGTGCAGAGCGTCGGTGCGGGCAGGCCGGCCCGCCATAGGACACACCACCGGTGTGAGTCCCCACTACTCCTTGCGCAGCACCACCTCATCAATAACGGTCATGTCGTCGAGGCGGTGGTGCGACCAGTGCAGTGCGCCATCCGCGGCGGCGGTGAGAAACGACAGGCCGACAGCGTTGTAGTTGAGGTGCGCCAGCCACGTGGTGTTGTACTGCGGCGCGTGGGTGTTGATGAGGGTGGCGGGGCGGCGGCGTTGCGGAGGGACAAGCAGGCGCGCGTCAGCGGCCCGGCACTCCGGCAGTGCTCGTGACCAGTCGGTGCCAGCAGCAGCTGGTTAGCAACTTCAATGTGCAACTTCACCTTGTGGTTGCAAGTTACCAGGAGGCTATCCCAGCTGCTAAGCGACCCCACGCGCTGCGTAGGCGCTGCCCAGAGGGGGAGATGCTAGCAGCACTCAATTCTGCCGCTCAGCCGCTTGGAGGTGCAAGTGCATGAGTCGGCACTGGCAGCAATACAGAGCGCACGGCAGAAGGGATGCGACCGCCGACACCGGCACGCGCACTCACTCGCTGTTCGCTCAACAGCCGTTGCGCGAAGGGGACGGCTGCAACGTGCGCCGCTTCCCTGGCCATACTGCGCCTGCGCGCAACTGCAGTCCTGCACAGCACGCAACACCGCGTTGCCGCCACACACCTGGTCCGTGACGATGCTCCGAGAGAGAAGAGAGAGAGATACGCTGTGCTGTCTGCTGGCCGCCGCCCGGGGCTGCTGAGGCTCAACACACTTGCTGCAGCGTCACTACCAACCAAAAGTGCGCTGCCGCCTCAACCTGGAGTCCACCAGCAGATGAAACACCGCTCTGTGCTCAGCATGCTGCTCAGCACGCAACGCCACACACCTGATCCGTGACGTTGCTCCGAAGGCCGGCCGTGTTGCCCGCGGTGCTGCTCACAATGTACACCGTGCCGCCCGCGCCGGCGTCGGTGCGGCGCCCCTGCAGCGGGGGCGAGGCAGTGGGGGCGGCGGTCGCATGCGCTCGGCAGTGTGCCCTCAAGCAGCTGCAATGCACGGCGGTGGCCGGTGGCGGAAACCTGGCGGCATGCTGTGCAGACACCTTCCGGCTCTACAGTGGTCCCACGCGACGTGGCCGGCTGAACGCGCGATGGCGTCGCTACCATGCTCAGCAGAAGGCTGTGTGCATCATTGCACCACGCTCGGCTGCGCACTTGCTCAGGTGGGCTATTGTGCGGTGCCACCGCCGATATTTTGCGCAGAGCAAAAAGAGGGCAAGGTGGACACTGCGGGCACTGGGGGCACAGCCGTACAGCTCACCACAACGGGGCCGCACCACCACTGCTGCCGGCGTTATAGAGGCACAGGTGTGGGGCAGCTGCCCGCGCACATGGCGCCTTCCAAAGCCACGCGCCTGTGCACGCTTCAAGCATGCCATCAGGCGCCACACGACGGGCCAAGAACCTCGGGGGGGGGGGGCAGCCCAGCCCCTGCCTACCTGGTACACGGGGTGCGTCCGCTCGTAGCCGTGGTTGTGCCCGCTGAGGTACAGGTCCACACCGTGCCTGTGGAGGATGGGCTCAAACGCCTCCTGCTCAGCGGGGCCGAGGGCACGAGAGATGGGTTTGACATGACGTGGCTGCTCTTGAGAAAGTATTGCCACAGCGCCATACTTGAATCGACCTTGTGGCCGTTGAGCAGGAGGCAGGACATGGTTTCAAAGGGCTGTACTAAGTAGTACCACGTATACTGTATACTTCAGTAATACTTCGAAATTTGAGCCGGCCTTGCACACCATGTAAGCATGTACCATGTGGTGTGTACTTGCTGTATTTGCCGAGGCGTACATGTCCTGCCATACTGTACATGCCATGGCATAATGTGCGCATTATCTGAAAAATTGGAGTGCTTCGTCAGCTCTGTGCGTGCCATGCACGGGTGCTGCGCAAATGAACCCTTTGCACTTCGTCCAAGCACCCTCTCCCAACAAGCTGCCGCTTACAGCCTGGCGACTGCCTTTGCCACTTTCACTTTCCTTGCCAGGTGTATGGACTACGACCACCACCCAGGGTTTCTTCGAAAACAGAATTCACACCTGCATCGGCAGGCCGACGCCGCTGGCAGGGCGGCCGTCATCGTCATCCGTGGGCTGTAGCTCCTTCATCGCCTATGATATTCCCACTTCAGATAAATACTGGTGAAGTACTAGCAGTATGGGTGAGCGAATCATGCTGCTCCAAGGCCGCAGCTGAGCCTATTCTCAAAAAACGAGTTTACACCTGCATCTGCCGGGCGACGCCGCTGCCGGGGCGCCCGTCATCATCATCCGTGGGCTGGCCCGCCTTGTCCGCGTTGCGCACAGTGTAGATGGGGCGGTGGGCGATGACGGCCAGCCAGGGGCGCACGTCACGCTCAGCGTTGGCGCGAGCCAGGTCCTGCAGGCGGCGCACACATGAAAGCCATTGTTTATTATTGTGGCATTCATAACATGGCCTAGCAGCGTATGGCACATGGTATTCATAACGTAAGCCGGCGGTAGATGGGGCGGTGGGCGATGACGGCCAACCAGGGGCGCGCGTCACGCGCAGCGTTGGCGCGAGCCAGGTCCTGCAGGCGGCGCACACATGAAAGCCATTGTTTATTACTATGGCATTCATAACATGACCTAGCGGCATATGGCATATGGCATTCTTAACATAACCTAGTGGTGCGAGCCAGGTCCTGCGGGCCCGGGCAACGCACGTGGGGCCGGTGGCGGCAGGCGAAACCACAAACTACAAGGCACGGGCATTTTTTCAAAAAGGCATCAACTTGGGTGTCTGGTGCAGACTTAGACGACACCCTTTTGGGGAGACGTTTCAAGGCGCGCTCGGCGTTGGCGCGAGCCAGGGCCTGCGGGCGGCGCACGGCAGCAGGGCGCAGGCCCCACGTAAAAAGCAAGGCAAAAGCCATGTTGACACAACCCATCGGGGGTATTCCTCGGGGGGTCACAACTTAACCTAGCCGCGGGGGTGCGAGGTGTGTGCAGGGTGTCTCTTAAGGGTCGTGGTGGTGGGCGGGGTGGGGAGGGGCGGCGGGGGCAGGGGAGGGGGCAGTGAATCGGCGCAAGCGTAGTGATGAAGGCCACAGAATGCACAGGGTGAATGAATTGGTACACTCGAGCTCTTGTTGCACTTCCATCAGATTCCGCCTCGGGAACAAAGAGCCCTGTGCACGTGTGTGCATGACTGCGCTCCCTTGGTGCTAGCCGGCAAGGCCCCAATGGTCAGCACTGTGCACACCAGTGTAAGCCCGGCATGTTGCTACGGCACTAGCAGTACACATGGAGTACATGGCGCTCCCTGGTGTTTGGGGGGGGCATGGTGTTCCGGGAGCTGGGAGGTGGGAGCAGGTCCCCTGGGACATGGGGCTGTAATCCGTTAGAGTAGTGCTCTGGCAACATGCCAGGCTTCCCTTAGAGTACTGGGCATTGCCAGCTCTTTCGCTACCTGTCTGATTTTCTGGTCACACGCACCGTGTGCAACGGGCTTTCAGGCGCCCTAAGCGGAGTTTAATAAGAGTACGCTTGTCACACTGCCTACCAGCCACACACAGAGAGAGCACACGCGCATGTGATGCTGCACGTAAAAACTCATGGTACCTACATCTGTAGACAATCAACTTGCACTGTTCTCTATGGTGCACTTGTGGGTGTGCAGGGACCCAGGTCATGTAAGCCAGGATGAAGCAAGGGCTATAGACATGTTCACATCCTTGCACAGTCATCAACATGAAACGCCGCAAGCAATGCAGATTTATGCAAACGCATGCCCGTGCACGCCGCGCACCTGATCCAGCCACGCGAGCTGGTCCCCCGAGAAGTCACCACAGGGCATGGTAGCACATACCGATACTTCGAAGTACTACAAAGTAGTCTAGTGTTGACATAATAGTTGAAGTACCACGGCCTATGCGTATGCCGCCGCCACGCGCGCCATGCACCTGGTCCGGCCATGCGAGTCTGTTCCCCCGGGAAGCCACCATAGGGCATGGTATTACTTGAAGTACATACCAGTACTTCAAAAGCAGGTAGTACTTCAAGTATATTATTGACATAACACTACAGTAATATTTCAAGTAGTTGAAGTGCCTCGGACATGCATGCGCATGCCACCGCTGCGCACCTGGTCCAGCCATGCAAGCTGGTCCCCCGGGAAGTCACCATAGGGCATGGTTGCGTTTGCCACCTTGTCATCGGGGTGCCCGGGGTACCCAAACTCGCTGCTCACCACCGCAAAGTGGATGGGGCCCACATCAAAGGAGTACCTGCGGAGACAGTTACAGACGCCCCACGTGCTGCTGAGCACCATCCAGCTGGTGCAATATACTGTGCACTTGCGATTTAGTTCGCCTTGTACTTAGTGCGGTACGCGGTTTAGTGCGGGGTCCGGAGGCCTGTCACCGACAACACGGATGCTATAGTAATGACACCGGTACACTTGACTTGAAGTACTTCAGTAGAGGTACAAATCGCTGCTTGGTTTAGTGTTGGTCTCGCTTGAGTGAGGGGTGCGAGGGGGTTGGCACTGCCCCGCGCTCAATCGCAAGTGCACTGTATGGGCAGGCGATAATACTACTCAAACCATGCTCAGTACTGATGGGCCTGCGGCTAGGGTACTGAGCGGCAGTGGGCTATTGCAGCAGCAGTGCTGCCTCCTTCGACCCGGGTGCGTGCCGTGTAACTGCCTGTGCCACACCGCTGGCGCCCCCCCATGTGACAGAGGGCGACTCTTGTTCCCGCCACACACACCGCCCATGCAACATGCACACGCTGCGCTGGCAGCAACCAGCCGGTACTCGTGAGCTAATGCGGTCACATGGTCACGTCACACAGAAAGTACACACCCATGCACGCGCTGCACTCGCAGTGACCAGCCGCTACCCAGGACCAAAATGCGGTTATGCTGCTGGCGCTCCCGCGGCGCAACACGTTGTGACACCGCCAGCACACCACGAATGGCCGCAGAAGCGGTTTCCGGGGTGTGTGTAGCTGCAGGTGGCTGCACGCTGCTGTCGTGCGCGTTCTCTTAGCTACCACAACATACACCCCCCATTCTGGTGCATACCCATGCATGCTACGGCCAGGAGGCACGTGGTGCAGCGCACACGCTCTCCACCCGCCGCAGGCCACACAGCGCCGCTGGCGCAATGCCAGCCGCCACCAGACAGCAGACCCATCATAGCAGCCGCTCTGCGCACCACCACCACCGCTCCTCGCAAGCCACGAAGGGCACGACTCACCACATGTTGCCGTAGCCGCCGCTGCGCGCCCCCGCCATGTCAAAGCGGTGCCGGTACGCGCCAAAGTTTGCCTCCGCGCGCAGCACCGCGGCGTCTGCTGAGCAGTGGGTGTCGTAGCAGTCCGCCTCGTGGTTCCCTGGCGTCACCATGAGGGGCACGGCACTGGCCGCCGGTGCCAGCGCAGTCAGGTACGCGTCCCACGTCGCCTCGTACTGCTCGCCAACTGCGTGTGCGCACATGGTTTTTTGTGGCGCAAAAAAGGGAGGAGCGTGGGGCACGCGCGCGCGTGCCGCCGCAGGGCTGCTGAGCACCTGCGCCGCTGTTGCCGCACCACACAGCTACCCGCATGGTTTGCCGCACGCACGGCAACGGGCAGCCACCACCGCCGGGGGCACCACAACGCGAGCTGGCTACCAGGTTGAGCGACCTGCGAGTGGGCAGGCCAGCCCGCCGTAGGATATGCCGCCGTCTGCAGTTCCTACCTCACAATTACCTGCCTTGTTTGCATTGGCTTTCCCCATTTGCAGTCGCAATTGTATACCGCTGTCCATTAGTGGGGGCCAATGTCGTGTCGTGCTGCAGCATACAGGGCATGGCCGCGAGAGGCGTGCGGAGGGTCCGAGCGGGCAGGACGGCCCGTTATAGGCTACACTGCTATCCGGAGTCCCTGCCTCATGCAGCGATGTCAGTGCGAACGCGGGCGCGGCGGCCGCGTGGTGCTGGTCACCTGTGCGGCGTTAACAGGGCTTCAACTGAGCCAGAGGCTGGTGGTTAATACTTTCCAGCGGTAGTTGCTATCTGCGGGCGCCCCACCACATGCGTACGCCAATGCACGGGCACGCGGGGGGCCACGCACCGCCGCGCTGCAATGCTGCTCCAGTGCGGCGCTGGGTGGGCGCCCGCATGTTTCCAAAAGTTAGGAGCATAGCATTTACTGCAGCATACGCCAAGGGCCAGGCACGTGTGGCGACGCGAGCGGGGGTGCGTATGCCGCGCCTCACATTCCCACGCCAAGTCTGCGTACGAGATGTCGCCCGCCAGCACCAACGCATCCAGCGCGCCAGCAGCGGCCAGGTCTGCCATGCGGCTTGCGGACGACCTCCCTGGCATGCGGCACGGGAGGCACAGGCGGGCATGTGGCTGGGTGTGTTCAGGAAACTCCGAATAACTGAGTCTCTTGCCAGTAGCACCATGCGCTGGCGCCAGCACGCATGTGTGACGGTGCAGGGCGATGGGCGGCTGCTGTGAGGTACCAAGGAAGAGTACATGCAGAGTGGCGTATGCCGCTACATGTATCAGCATTAGGCAATGGCATGGTGCAGTAGCACCGCGTTGATGTCAGCCGGCACAGTCCCGCCGCGTTGCCATTGTACGTCACACAAGGCACATAAATGCGTGCGAACTGGGCAGTTTTTTGATACGGGTTGGGCAAATTGAAAATGGACCACATTGGAGGCACAGAAAGGAGTAGGCACGAAGCCACTGTGCGAAACCACAGCAGACACCCGGTTGCTCAGGTCTATCGCCGCACATCCTCAGGCCTGCGCAGACACGCCAGACCGCGCCCGAATCCCTAACTCAGCGCCGGGTGTCACCGCCGCATCCCGCCACACCCCCTGTGCCTTACACCCCCCCACTCACCCTCCGTGCACATGACGTCCATGTCAGCGGTAAACAACACACGGTGGGTGCCCTGCGGCAGCTCCATCCGCGCACCGTCCCCAAACGCCACACTGCTGGCAAGTGGCTGCGCGCCACCGCTGCCGCCACCGGCGCCGCCGCCGCTTCTGCGGCCGGCTGTGCCGCGCAAGCGTGCGGGGGAGGCTGCAGAGGGCGTCGGCACAGCCGGCGCGGGCATGCGGAAGCTGAGCACCTGCGACAGGGCCGAGCTGTGGTGGTTGGAGCAGGCGCGGGTGGGAGGCGGGGGGGACGTGCGTGGGCAGGATGGGAGTGACTGGGAGCGCTTGTCGCGGCTGCCATTGATACCCAGAAGCTCTAGCACAAGTTCTGCGCCGTCCATGAGTGAGAAGGAAAGGCTGCAGTGCAATTGGTGCTTCTGGTCGTCTGCTGGCCTTGACTGTGGACGCACGCGGCTGACCACTCACAACGAGCAAGCACACATGCAAGTGGCAGTGCGCCACATTGCGGCAGAGGCGCTCTTGCGCGCCGCGCACCTGTTGCCCACACGATAGAAGTACTCACGCCCTGCCTGCAGCTGCGGCAGCATCACGCGATGGTGGTAACCCCCCTGCGGCACATACTCTGCACACGTGCCAGCTGCGCTGCGGTAGCCACCGCCGCCGCCGGCCGGAGAGCTCCCAGCCGCTGTCGCATCCCCAACTGCCACTGCATTAGCCACGTCTTGCGTCGCCAGGGTTGTTAGGGGGGTGGCGGCGCCCTCAGAGTACAGGACGATGCTGGATTCCAGCGCATTTTGGTGGACAGTGGTGGTGCAGCTGGCATTGTCGCGGGTCAGCCACATGACTGTGACGGCATTGGCATCGCCAGTTCCGGGGTCCGTGCCTGGAGCAGTAGCGGGGCATGACATGGCAGGCATGGCACAAGATGGCAGACAATGGGCTGCTGGTAAGTATGTGGACTTCGTGGGTGGATCTGTTTCTGAAGTAGCATTCGCACCACATAGCACTTCTTGGCTTATGCAAGTTGAGCTGTGTTTGGTGGGTGCGTTTGGTGTGCTCGGGGTGGTTCGTGTTGAGGTTTGATATTAGCTGGCGGTGTGTAGTGAGGCAGTTTGCTTGTGAAAAAAGTAGAAGGAGTTGGGACGGTGGGTGGCCGCTGCCTTGAGGCACTGACATGATGAACTCATTCTCATGTGAGAGCCTCGATGTGTCATGATTTTACTGCATGCGTGTCATAGGGTGTCACGCTCTCACCTGCAACTCGCCTTTCCACCGCTGTGACTAGAGCCAGACAACAGTTTGGCAGCATTTGGCAACATCTGCCAACTGTTGCAGGCACAGCACCTCTTGACAGCAACCCCACCCCACCACCACCAGCCTCAACAGCAGCAGAACCCGCACACACAACTCACCTGCGAAGGACAGGTGTATCTGTTCGATGGCCGCCGCGTTCCCTACGCCTTCTAGTACACGCTGCGGCAGCAGCACCGAGGCCTCTCTCACGCCCGCCACCCATTGCTCTTGCACGCCACAGCCGCTGCTGGGGCCTGCAGTGGTGCCGCCGCAGCCGCTCCTGCTCTGGGGGGCGGCTTGCCATGGTGCATGCACACGGATCCGAACGCATGCCTGCTGCGCTGCGACAAGCAGACAGCACACAGCCAGGGCGGCGCGTGCTGCCGCCGGGCCTCCCATGCCTTTCGGTCCCATGACGACAACACACGGGGGGCGTGTGAGGAAGCAGCAGGGAAAATGGCATCATGCCGCTAGGAACCCACCGCAGAGGGCGGCTCCGGATCCCCAAGGTGGTGACTGCCAGCAAAGACTTTGAAGGGCAACCTTTGGGCGCAGACTTCAACTTTGGGGGCAACACCCTGGGGCGCAGACTGCACTTCAACTTCTGTAGTTGACGATCCTTTTGGCCTGTGCACACCTTGTTGTTGACGGTCTGCACACGGAGCAGCGGGCAAGAGCGTCCAGGTGTGTGGGCCTGTAAGTTACTGCTGTCGGCGTTGCTGGTACGATGCTCGTGCCTTTTCTGTGCTTGTCGCGGTTGAACTTCGCCTGTCATTTGCTGTACTGGCTTTCGATCCTGCTTTGCCCTGCTGTCCGCTGATGGTGTGCCGCTGACTGGTGCTGCCTTCTGCTGCTGCGTCACCCTTGACAGCTGCAGCCGCAGCCTGGCCTCTCCCCATTTGGCTGATGGGGTCGCGGCCCACCCACACGGCTGACGAGGAACCTGGGGCCAATGCTGGCGAGGATGACGTGATTCCACTCCGTGAGTGCTCCAACCTGCGCGGAATTGCGCGCGCATGCCAGTTGCAGCTGTGCCCCGGTCGTAAGGGCAACTAGCCTGGTGCCCGGCCAAGTGCTGGCTGTGAGGGGTGTAGCACCTGCAGGCTTGATGCCTGGGGCACATCATAACCCGTGATGTCATTTCAGTCCTTGCGACTGCGTTCCGTACAGGTCTGTACACTTCGGTACTACTACTGTACATAGTGCATGATTGTAATGTATTTGGGTTGTAATCCATTAGAGTAGTGCTCTGGCAACATGCCAGGCTTTCTTTGAAGTATGCAGTGCTGAGCATTGCCAGCTTGTTCGCTAGCAGCATGAAGCTTGATCATCCTTTTTCTGGTCACACGCGCACCATGTGCAACGGGCTTTCCGTGCCCCAAGCGGATTTTAATTGAAGTACTTGGAACTATGTACATGTATACATGCACACCTCTCAGAACACTGCAACTGATATGCATAACAAAGTATGATGGCCACAAGTGCATTGCGACCCTGTTTGGCATGGTGGGTCATCCAGCACGCTGTAACGGCATACCGGAAGTATTTGAAGTACGAAGTACCATGTCAGCGCAGCAGGCGCACAGTTCTAAACAAGCGTCTGCACTTGCGGCAGCTCTTCCTGAAACCACGCGGCGCCTACACCACGCAATCCGCAAAAAGCCATGTGCTTGAGCTCAATTGATGGCATGTGGTTTCTTGGTCGCAGGATTGCTCGTGACACAAACGCCATTCAGTCGCAGGTTCTCCTGCTTTGGCAGCGTTCAATACCATAGTGGGTCACTGCTTCTGCAACAGGCACCAGCTGCTGCCTCAGCGTTTACCACAGCGTACATGGGAAGGCGCTGCACCGCCACGCCTCCCCCGTGTGCATGCGCTTGTCGATTGTTCATGTCGGAAAATGACACACACACGCATGTGCGCATGCCACTGGTTTTGTTGAGCTGCAAGTCTTGCACACTCCGTGCCCTGACAGCAGCAGCGGCAGGAGCACCAAGAGCCCAGTTGAAGTCACATTGCCCGTTAAAAACCCCGCGCCAAGCTGCGCAGCCGGTGACTCAAGAGGGACTGTGGACAGCCAAAACATTTTCTTTTTCACTACAGAGTCTGAGATCAGTGACCGTGTTGCATGTGTGAGCTTTGAGGTTTTGGGCGCTCATGTGGGCTCGCACTTTCAGTACGGATGCACTGAACTCTCCACAGTAGGCGTCCACAGTCCAAGAGGTATGATTATCAGTGTCGCGGTGGCGCGCTTCACCCGCCGCACCTCCCCCCCCCCCCTCGCCCCCCTCCACGCAGGCGAGCCCGACCTGCTGGTGCTCCTGCAGGCTGCCGCCGACGACGCCTCCATCCGCGACGTCAAGTGGGTCAAGATCGGCACCCAAAACTACGCTGTCGCCCTGAGCACTCGCGGCCGCTACACCGTCAAGCCCGCCACCATCGCCGACTACCTGCGCCGAAACTACAGGTTCAATGTGCTCCCCCCGAACGTCATCGACGGCAGGCACTACAGCCTCTTCTCCAAGCCCGAATTCCGCCCCGGCTGCGACGCCGCCGCGATACCGCGCCTCGTCAACGGCGCGCCGCCCGTCCGCCCCAGCAACCTCAAGGCGGTCCGCACGCCGCCGCCGCCGCCGCCGAAGCAGCAGCAGAAGCCCACGCCGCAGGCGGCACCGGGCGCGACGTGCCAATCCGCGGCAGGGGTGGCGACGCGCGCCACCGCTGCCGCCGCCACCGGCGCCTCCGGCGCGCCGCCGGCGGACAGGGGGGACGTTGCTCCAGGCAGGTGTCGCTACGACGAGGGCATGCGCACGCGGTCGTGTGCCGTGGTGTTGTTTGTCGCGGGCAGTGGGCTGAGAGCGCGGCGAGGGCTGCTGACGCACCGGCGTGCATGGTTATGGGCGGCAGCATGTGCTGCAGCTTTTCGGTCCCATGTGTGCGGCCGCTTGCGCGCGCGTCAGGCTCGGGTAATGTACATGACGTGGTGACGCGCCGCGAGTGTGGCCGCAGCTGCGATGCGCCACTGTAAGGTGCAGGTTAAAGGTGCAGGTCTTGGACGGACACAGCGCGATTCCCGAGCGCTCCGCCACTGTATCCCATGCCTTGTGCTGGTCTGGGAGGGGCGCTTCTCCCCCCCCAGCCTTGACGCTGGCTGTCGATTCATGGCACGCGGCGCTCTGGTCGCAACTTCAACTTTGAAGTTTTTGGCTGCCGCTCCGCGCCGCAGCCCGCCATGCGCCACAGTGTGCGTGCAGGAGACATTGCTTCTACACAGGCGAGGCTGTGGGCGGTTTGATCGGCAGACCTGACGACCGTCGTGCCCTTCAACTGTACCCCCCCCCCCCCTCCCCCCTGGGCCCCCCTGGCCCCGGCCGCCACCCCATCTCCCCCCTTTCCCTCCTCAGCGGGGCCGTGAGCGGTTGATCGGCAGACACGACGACTCCCGTGTGTATGCCACTGTAACCTCTCCCCTTCTCCGCTGCCCCGTCCCCCCTCCCCTGCCCCCCCCCCTGTCCCCTGCCCCATCCCCCTG
>JAULBY010045198.1:0-12722 GCA_032358315.1 Ophiocytium majus
GAGTTGCCCTCAGCAGCACGTGCAGCTAGCTATTTACATTAGGCATTTTTCTTTTAAAAATAGGTAATACATTAATGGTTCATTAAAGTAACCTGAAGCTAAGTTGATTAATTGGTTATGGCCGTCAAAAAAAAATCCGCACCTAAAAAGAATTTATCTGTAGAGTTTATAGCTCCTACTAGATCTCACAATAAATTAAAAAAAATGATCGAAACACGTGCGCTATGCCTAAGAGGTAAAGATCATTTTATAAATTCGCAAGGAGTGCAAGGCTCTTTTCTTTTCGATTTTAGACCACTTCTAATGGATCCAACATTTTTAAATATAATAGTCGATATTTTTTGGAAACGTTTTAAATCCTACAAAAAGGTACAAATCATTTCGTTAGAACTTGGAAGTCTTACTTTATTAGGTGCAATTATAGCTAAAGCGAAAGATTTAAACATTGAAGCATCTGGAGTGTTTGTACGTAAATCTCGTAAAAAATCTGGAAGGCAAAGAGTTATTGAGGGAGATCTGACTGATGCTCCTATAATTGCAATTGATGATTTAATCAATAGTGGTCAGTCTATTAATAAAATTGTCTTAGCATTAAAAGACGAAGAAAGAACTCTTTCTGAGTGTTTTGCCATTATGACATACAATGATTCGAGTTTAGAAATTTTTCTTAAAGAAAATAATTTAAAAGCGTCTTTTATATTTTCATTATCAGAATTTAATTTAAATAAAAATTCAAACTTAATTAAAGCCCATCAAAAATATAACATTGTTTCAAATGTTTTTGAGTTTAAACCTAATGAAAAACTTTATAAGGCCATTACTGTTGGTCCAAGATCAAATGTAACTTACGATAAAGAATTAAACCAATTATATTATGGGACAAATTCAGGAAAAGTTTATTGTATCAATGCAGTAAATGGAGAATTCATTTGGGATTTTACGATGAAGCATATTCATCCCAAAGGAATTCAGTCAACTCCAACTTTATCAAATGGTAAAATTTATTTCGGCGGCTACGATGGAAATTTATATTCACTAGATGCAAGAACTGGAAAATGTTTATGGATGGCTGGAGAGGCAGATTATATACACTCTACTCCAGCAATTGTAGAAGATTTAGGAATGTTATTTATAGGTCTTGAAATAAATCATCCGACTGAAAAAGGAGCTATTGCTGCTTACAAATTGGATAATGGAGAGCTCGTTTGGAGTTATAGTGTTAGAGAATATTTACCTTGTAACCCTACTTATTCAGCCAAGCTAGGTTTTGTTACTATTGGAACTAATGATTTTTCGGTTTTAATGTTAAATGCCAAAACAGGTGAAAAAATATGGAGCTTCCAAACCAAAGGTGAAGTGAAGGCTGCCCCAGTTTTTTATGATGACGATAAATTCTTAGCTATTACCAGTCATGATGGAAATGCTTATGGGTTAGAAGCTCGAACAGGAAAATTAGTATGGCTTTTTCGAACAGACTCTGGAATTTATTCACCACCAATTATTTATAAAAATATTGTTGCTTTTGGATCTACAGACAGAAACATTTACATTCTAGATTTAGTAAAAAAAGAAAGTGTAGCAGTTATTCCAACTCACGGAAGAATCTTTTCTACTCCGACATTAATTAATAACAATATCTTTTTTGGAAATAACAACGGACAAATTATAGAAATAAATCCAGAGACGATCTCGATTGAGTCAGAACATCAATTACCAGACAGGGTATGTTCTGCAGTGACTTATAATAAAAGAGATAACTTGCTCTATGCCCATGTTTCAGATGATCGCGTTTTTTCTTTTCGAAAAATTAAGATTAAAGATCGAGAAAAAGAAGTAACAAATGAAAAAAAGATTACTGAGAAAAATGCAGTTTTTCGCTCGCAAAATACAATGACCCGCCTTTATTCGGATGGTTCTGTCGGAATTAATACAACTCTAAAATTAGAGAGCTATTTTAAAGTAGATGGCCTTAAAGCAATGGTCTGGAAACTTATCGATGGATCTAATTCTGCTAAAACAATAGCAAAAAAAATATCCAAAGAGGCAGCTTTGCCTTTAGACGAAGTTAATATACATTTGCCAGAAACTCTAAATGAATTTTGGCGCAACGGACTTATAGAGCAATTCGATGTTTGAAAAAATAAATAAATGGTATTCAGAATTTTTCTCAGTTGAAGAAATCTCAATATCAAAAAGGTTACAGGCCATTTTTATTGCTTCTTGGGCCTTATGTGTTTATGACTTAACTGGCACCGAAAAAGGAATAGAGCGCAATGGTAATTTTCGATGTTGGCCATATTTTGAAAATTGTCACAAGTTAAAATCGTTTTTTTTACCAGAATCTTATGCCTTTAATATTTGGTCTGGCATTCTCTTAACTGTTTTGTTTTTGGGAATGTACTTTTTAATAAAGAAAAAATGGAATTATGCCCATTTCTCTCTTTTGTTTATTATTACTTGGAAAACAATTCTTAATTTTTATTTATTTAATACTCATAATTCTAATTTTGAATTATTTCATCTTTTTCCTTCATTTGTTTTGCTGTTTTCAAAAAATAAATGGCAATCAATAAAATTTACGTATGCCTTGATGTATCTATTTACCCCTCGAGTGAAATTTGATGGTGGCTGGATTTTAGGAACGTATTTTTCAAGTACTCTTAATGGCCTTCCAATTTTTCCTCGGCCTTTTATACCATTCCTTACAAACTTAGTAATTCTAGGTGAAATTATTTTTTCTGTTGGTTTAATTTACCCTCATAAAAAATTCAGAAAAATATCAATCTATGCATGGACAATTTTTCATCTCTATTCGGTTCCAATTGTAGGATATTTTTACCCTGTAAGATGTATGGCTTTCTTGTGGACTATTTTTGGTTTACCGGAACTTTCAATAGATGAGGAAGAAAAAAATCTTAAAGCGATTTGCTATAAAACAGCTTTCATTGCTACCATTTTTGCAATTATTAATTTTGTTCCAAATATGATAAGTAAAAATCCTAATGTGACACTTGAAGGTTTAGATTATGGCTTTCATATGATCAATAGTAATTATCAGTGTAAAACAGTTATTAAACAGTTTGATGGAAATAAAAATAAGATTAGTGAATGGTCCGTAGCTTCAACCCATCCAATGAATAGATGCTATATTTACGATTTTTATCTTAAAATTCAGTTAGACTGTAAAGTTATGCCAAAGGAAAATACTATCTCATGGACATATTGGCAGTCTCGCAATGGTTCTCCATTCTATGAGTTAGTTAACGAATCAGATGCATGTAAGTTAAGCTATAAATCACTTGCCCATAATGATTGGATAAAATATCCATCAGATTCTATAAAAGTTGGATACCCTATTAGAAATTCTTTTGAGTCAAGTCGTCGATCAAATAATTTACAGGTGAGTAGTGTTCCATTTGTTAGTGAGGTTCCAAGCATATTAGAAAAAAATTATCAAGGAATTGAAATTTTTTATAAATTGCTTTGGTTGATAGCATTTTCATACTTCATTATTTTTGCAACTGGATTATTCAGAAAAAATAAAAGCGGATAAATTTATTTAGCTGAAACATTACGTTCTTTTAAATATTTTACAGACGCTTTATACATATCTTGTATTTGAATCCATTTTTCAGCCGTGATTTCTTCACCTGGTATATAGCGAGTGCAATAAGTAAAAGCATTTAGCTTTTCAGGAGTATTCAAAATTGTACGAATAAATCCACTTTTTAACTTAGTTTTCTCAGGAGTTTCACCAATGCTTTTATATAAAACCCTCAATGGGAAATTATAACTAGATGTATAGACAACATTGTAATCGCTAATATTTATAGAATGCTCTTTAAGATAATTTTCAACTTCTGGTTTGCCAGGATAGTAGATCAATGAATCGACTTGCTTTTCAATAAGAGCATTTAAACCTTCTTTAAAATTTCCATAGGATTGTATTTTATCAAATTTTACTTCACCTTTAGAGAGAAAATAATTTACAGGTATCGCTGTTTTATTTTCTAGAGGTGGTGTCATAATCGATTTATTTTCTAATTCAGCGATTGATTTGATAGGTGAAGATTTTAAAGTAATAATTTGAAATTCGCCCTCATTGCTAATTTCGCCATTTATATTAATTTTTTTAATTGAGTGCGTAGGTGCCAGCGCTCTACCAACTCCTCTGTCTACTTTATAAGTTAAGGCGGTCTGAGTTTTCATAATACCAGCGGAGTTAAAATCCATATTGTAATCTGCTGGTAAGGAAAAAAGATTTACATAGTTAAATTTAAAATTTACTCCTGGCTCACTTAAGATTTGCTCGTATTTTGATCCGGCAGCTGAGCATTCTAAGGCACTGTTTATAGCGGTTTCAGGGTCGGAGATGAAAACATTAAAAACAAGCTGATAGGCTTGATTTTCAATTGTGTTATCTTTTTTTATAAATTTTTTCCCAATAAATACTATTGCAACTATTGCTAAAATAACGGGGATGATAATATCTAATGGCTTTTTTGAGGTATTTATATTTTTTTTCATAACTAAAAAATAACATAACTTCTGAATATTTAGAATATTTCAGCGATCATTTTCAATATTTATATGCTAGGTTAGTAAGGATGTTGCTTAAATTTCATCTTAGTTTAAAATAGGCAAATAGTGTTGTAACTGTATCAGGGATAGTAGAGGCTCTATGAAGAAAAAACGCCCATCGGTAACTAAATCGTTAGTTGCTCCAAAGAGCGCAAAAAGTTTGCAAGAGAGTGCCTCTGACTGGGGATTTATTAAAGAAATCCAAGAAAAAAGAGCTAACGAGAAAGAAGCAAGTGTCGTAATTAATCGCAATAGTTTTGGCTCTCTAAAAAACTTAACATCTTATCAAGTAATTCAAATTGTTTCATCATTAACAACAGCAGCTGCTACTGGTGATGACGATGGTGATGGGGCTTGTAATTGTGCCAATTGTTACAATTGTGCTAATTGCAGTGATGACGGTAATTAGAAAATTCACAGTTTGTGATTTTTTCTGACAGGTATTTACTAAATTTTTCCGCACCACTCAAAGTCAAGTGATTGAAGTCGTAATAATCAGACTTATTCAGTTTCAATTTTTCTAAATCATTTTTAACATATTTAAAATTATCTACATTAAATGAAGTAATAATTTTTTCGAGCTGAGTTTCATATTGAGAAGTGTTGTACTTGGGAATTTCTCTGAAAAGTGGAACTTGAACAAAAAAAACATTAATATTCTGCTTTTTGGCAAAGTCCGTCATTTTTTTTAATGCTTGAAGTTCAGACTGAGGTGGCCAATGTATTGCCTGAGCAAAAAATTTAAAATAGGGCATATAAAAGAGATAGTCTCCTTCGGTTCTAGAATTTGGAGATGAAGAGAACCCATTATAAATTTTAAGTCTTTTGCTAAAATCTAAAATCCTATCCTGTGTTTTCTTAGTATCAATCATTAGCGAAAATGAATTTTTTAGAGCGGCCGCAGAGTATTTTGTAAGCTGAAGTTTAGAAAGCACATATTGGGCCGTGATTTGCACCTTTTGGTTAAGTGAGCAATCATCACCAGAGCATTTGATATCTAAAATTTGATTATAAGAAATCTCATGACTGGGAAGTAAGTATTTCCAAATATCTTCATCATAGTGTGCAGGAATAAAAGTTTGGGTAAGGATGATACCTTTTTTTATTTTTACTTTATCTAATTTTTCCAAAAGGTCGTAACTCAAAAAAATAGAATGGCATTGGTTAGTAGCTGAAAATGAATTTTTACTAAAGGCAAGTGGGTTGATTGCATACATACCACTTGAATCACCCAAAATTAAATAATCCACCTCTTTGGGGATTTGAGTCAGATTATACTGAGTCTTTAAATTAGTCTTAACAACTGGGATGTCATAATGTGGATAAACTACAAAATTTAGAAAGAGAAAATACAACAAGTATATTGATAAAATAGGGGTAAGGACTCTGAAAAAGATAAAATTTTTTTTAGATAATTTCATTCATTCAAGAATAATAAAAATATTGAGTATATACTAGAACTAATAATATATTTAAATTACTCTTTAATGATTAGAAAAGGGTTAAGAATTTAACGAATATGAAATCTAAAATTTTATCGAATATTAACTTGGTTTTAACGATTACCAAATCAACCTTGAAGTCGCGTTATAGAAAAACGTTTGCAGGTTTTATTTGGGTCGTTTTAAGTCCCATCATTACTTTTACGGTACAAGCTTTAATTTTTAGGCATATTTTAAGAGTCAATGTTGAAAATTATTATCTCTTTCTACTTGCAGGGGTCATGCCTTGGATTTTCATAACATCAACTTTAAGCATGACTGTAACGACATTTATCTCTCAAAGATCAATCATGATGGCATTTAAGTTAGACCCATGGATTTTTGTCTTGGCCCAAACAATTGATAATTTATTAAACTTCATTGTGTCATTTGCAATATTATTAATAATAAATGGAGATATCGGATTACTGTACGGGATTAAAATACCAATTTTTTTAGCGATGACTTCGTTCTTGTTCGTGACGGTATTTTTCTTTAGTTTTCTTTTATCGACCTTAAATGTTTTTATGAGAGATATTCAGTTCATTTTGGGTTTTGTTTTAAATTTAGCTTATTTTGTGACTCCGATATTTTATCCTAGAGATTTAATTCCAGCACACTTGCAATGGATAATTGATTACAATCCGTTTTACATTTTAATCAAACCATTTAGAGATATATTTATAGATTTTAGCACAGAAGTTTTTTTACAAGATTTTACGGCAAGCGTAATTTTGCAAATTGGAGTTGCAGCTTTGGCCTTAATTGTTTGGCACAGGAAGAAAAATGACATCTATTTCAGCCTCTAACAATGACTTCATTCTAAAGGTTAAAAATTTTAGCGCTAGCTATCGTACTCCTTATTATAACGCGAGCACGGTAAGAGATATTTTCGTAGCAGCGCTTTCTTCTCCTATTGATTTCATATTTAAAGGAAGTGAAAGAATTCTTCTTCTGGATAGCATTAGCTTGCAAATTAAAAGAGGTGATCGCGTAGGAATTTTGGGAAATAACGGTTCAGGTAAGACAACTTTTTGCAGATATGTAGTAGGCATTCACCGTGCACCTAAACATCAAATTAAAATTAATGGAATCGCCAAAGGGATTTTTGACACTGAAGTTGCAGCATTTCCAGAGCTATCTGGCCGTGAAAATTTAGAAATATTAACTCACTTTTTCTTCCCAGAACTAAGCGTAAAAGAGCGGCAGGCCGTTATCAATGACTCTGAAGAGTTTTGCGATTTAGGTAAATACATAGATGTACCTTTTAAGCTTTATAGTAAGGGAATGAAGGCCCGTTTGTTTTTATCACTTATTTCCAGCCGACCTGCAGATCTATTGATACTAGATGAGGTTTTTAACGGAGCAGACTATTTTTTTAATGAGAAAATAACTAAAAGGATTAAAGATACAATTCAAACTTCTGGGGCCGTTATTTTTGTATCGCACTCTAATGAATTAGTGGAAGAAGTTTGTAACAGAGTCCTAGTTTTTAAAAATAGAAAAATTGTCTTTGATGGCGATCCCAAAGAAGGCATAGCTTTTTATAAGGAGCACTGTGACCAGACCATCATACATGGAGGTGGATAATGTCCGCTTTCAATTCTTAAAAGAGCAGATAAAAAACGTAGAGTCCTTAAAAATTAGTATGCAAGGAACTTCAATGGAACCGCTCTATAATTGCAAGGGTGAGCCAATTGAGGTTCGTTGCGTTAAAGATGTGAAAAGTTTAAAAAGATTTGATCTATTGGTTTTTTGGCAAAATAATATTCTGATTTTTCACTACTTATGGTCAATTAATAAAGTTTTTAATGATTCACCAGAAAATCCCACTTTGATCACTAGACCTCTCAATCCAATTTCAAGTTATGATCATCCTGTTACATTTTATAATCTTTTAGGTATAGTGACGGATAAAGAAATAAGTAAATGGACGAAGTTCAAAATTTACTTTTTTACATTGATAGCTAGAAAGTAATTTTCTTGAGGATTCTACATGTTTCAATTGCACTTATCTAATGGCAAAGATGTTCGAATTGCCAATTATGATCCATACAAATCTATAATGAGATGGGAAGACACAGGTGAAGACACTGTCGTTGAAAGTGAGATTAAAGTAAAATCTTATAAGACTGTTCACGCAACATCTGCTGAAACTCCTGCTGGTAAAATAAATCAATTAAAAACAATAAAAGTTCAATTAGGTTTTGCGTGTAATTATACATGTAGTTATTGTTCACAAAATAATCAACGAGCATTTGCTACAGATACTGCTAAAAAAACTTTGGAAAAAGCCGAACTATTTTTTAAAAAAATGGAACAATGGTATGACCCAGGTGAGGCAGGAGATGGCTCAGGAACCAAACTTGAGTTCTGGGGTGGTGAGACCTTACTCTACTGGTCTTCTGTTGAGTATTTAACCCTCAAAATAAGAACTAGATATCCAAAAATGAGCTTATTGGTATTTACCAATGGTTCTTTAATCAAGAAAGAGATGGTTGATTTTGCAGCAGCAAACAAAGTACATTTTGCTGTTTCTCATGATGGCCCGACTTTTAATGAAGACCGTGCCAAAGACCCTTTTGAAGTTCCTGGTCAGGCTGAAAATTTACATTATTGTTTCAATACGCTTAATCCACTTCGTTTAATTTCTTTCAACGCAACCCTGTCTCCCAAAAATTATTCTCTAGTAAAAATAAGAGAATACATAGCGAACAAGTTACAAGTTAGTCCTAAATTAATTAATCTTTCAAATGATCTTTTAACTCCGTACGATGCTGTAGGACTTACGTATGTAAATGATGAATCTAAAAGAAGAGAACTGATTACAAATATTTTTGAAGATACATTGCAATTATATCCCTTCGATCTTTCGGTAGGAATGACAGGTATGATGGTAACAGAATTTTACCAATCGCTTGTAAGTGCAAGGATGGGAGAAACTGTAGGGCAAAAGTGTGGAATGGATCTTCCTACTTCTCTTGCTGTAGACATAGACGGTAACGTGCTGACTTGCCAAAATGTAACCTCAAAAGGTGGACATCATATCGGGCATGTTGATGAATTTGATGGGATTCAATTAACGACTTCTACTCATTGGAGCAAAAGGGAAGAGTGCCGCAAGTGTCCTGTCGTACAAATTTGTAGAGGTGCTTGTATGTTTTTAAAGAACGAGTTGTGGAACTCTGCTTGCAGCCAGCATTTTACTTGGGCACTTGCGCAGCTTTCACTTTCATTATACCTGCACACAGATAGAAAATTAATTAAAATCACAGGTAGCGACATTCGATCTAAAGGGGTTCAAGAGGTTGGTGTTCTTAATTTTTAGGAAATGCAAATGATGTTAAAAGATAAATGTCCATATTTAATGGCCACAAAATTAAATAATGAAGTCGATAGTAAAGGAAGACTTTATCTATTTAATTCAGATACAAATAATGGATTTGAACTTGAAGGTCTAGCTTCAATCTTCGTAAGTAAATTTGACGGAGTAAAAAGTGTTCAAAAAATAACTGCAGAACTTGAAGCAGAGTTTGAACTAGAAGCAGGAAAGTTTGAAAAAGAAGTAGAAAGTTTAATTAGCGATCTTGAGAGAAATGGACTTATAAGTTTTGCCAGCTCTAAAGGCCACGAGTGAAAGTCCTAGTTGTAAAGTCCCAAAAGAATTCACATTGGGGTTCTTGCAATACCATTTCATCAAATTTACAACGTTTATACATAGAGCTTGAAAAAGCAAATGAAGTTCAAGTCGTCTGGTTTAATGTCGATGAAATCTTTCATTCAAGTGATTTGCTAAGTAATAATATCGTTATAATGGATTTGATTAAAGTTATTGAGTTCGAAAGACCAGACAAATTAGTATTTCTAGATCATTTACCAGGACCCTATGTCGTTTTATATCAACTGTCGTTGGTTATGGAGAAAACGAAAATTCCTGCAACGATTATTCATGTTTATGGTGACTTCACTTACTTTTCCAAAGAGTGGTATTCATTAAGCGAGTACGCGAATGGCTACGATATTACATTTGTCGTTGCTTCGGATGCGCAAAAAAGATTAGTTAATAATTTTTTAAATTCTCCTTCCGATGACGTCGTTAAGCAGTTGTGTTTTCCTGTTAATGGCAAAGAGTTTTATTTTGATAAAAAAGTAAGAGATCATTATCGTCATGAGTTGGGCTTGGATCAAGATGATTTTGTAATCATTTATACAGGAAGAATTTCGACACAAAAAAATGTTGATTTACTAATTAATGAATTTGGGAAAATAACCTCTACTGATAAAAAAACTCGTTTCCATTTATGGGTAGTAGGAGAGTTTGATGATCATGGAGTACCTCTATTAGGTTTGGATTCCGCCACTGGAGTTATGTTTTATAAGATTCAAGAAGTTTTGGGCAAATTATCACCTGACATTAAAGAGAAAATAACCTTATGGGGTCATAAGACAAAAGAGGAAATGTTTTTTTTGCTAAATGCTGCCGACATGTTTGCGAGTTTTAGCTTGTATCATGATGAAGATTTTGGAATGTCTCCAGCAGAGGCAATGAGTACTGGTCTGCCAACTAGTTTAACACATTGGGGCGGGTATTATTCTTTTACCTCTGAGGCCCAAGAATGGGATTGTGAACTTATTCCAGTTAAACTTACAGATTTAGGATTTAATTTAAAAATTTATAAATTTCATGAGCATTTAAAGCGACTGGTAGATAATAGAATTAAAAGTGATGAAGAAAGAAGCAATAGAAGTATTTTGTTTTTGAATAAGTTTGGCATTGAAGCCAATGTTCTCAAAATGTCTAAAATAATTAACAGTTCAGGGAAAAGCGTTTTTTCAGGGTTTAACTGGTTATTAAATCTCTATTGGAAAAATCGCAATTACACAGTAAAAAATCATAAATTAAATGAGGATTTTAATCCTCAAACAAAAAACTATTATTACCAAATATATAAGAATTACCTAGAAGAGAATTAAATGGAAAAGAGAAACGAGACGATTATTTGGGGACGCGAATTCGTAAATAATGCTTACCTGTATAGGAATAAAAAAAATGTTGATTGGAAAGAAAGTGCCTATTACTGGTATCTTGATCCTTTTGCAAAACCTTTTTACAATCCACTAAATCCTATCGTTTTATCACTTGATAACAACTTAAAACCTTTACTTAAGAAAGATGTTCTTATGGTTAGAGATGGGCATATCCCTTTAGTCTATTTTTTTAAAGAAAATCCATATAATTCAAAATTTCCAAATTTGTTTCTTCAGAAAGATTTTTGGTTCTTAGTTCCAGATGAATGGCGCTCACATGTGAATTATTACAGTATTGAGTCTAACGAAGAATTCAATACTAAAAAATTGCCTAAGAAAATCTTGTTAACAGGATTAACTAACGGAATGTTTGTAGATCAAATTGAGTTCGAAGAGGATGTAAATTTTTTAGTAGAGAGCATTGGAAAAGCAAATTTAAAAAATATCCAATTTAGTGTTTATTTACCTCAAAAGAGAACTGATTTGTGGGGAGGTTGGACTAATGAAAACATTTTAAAAACCTTGCAGTTTCTTTTCAAGAATATTGGCACAGATTTAGCTTTCCCGGAATGGGAAGACATTGAATCTGAATTGGATTTCAAGCAGACGTTATATTTTGAATTTAATCGTGGTCATATTTTGAAAGAGAGTTTTATAAAAAATTTGGCTTTATCAAGAGGGGCGCAATTATTAGAAAGAAAACAGCCTGAAGATAAAACATTTTTTAACAATAAAGGAAAAATTCAATTAAGTTTAAATCATCATCTGAATTTATATACTCTAAATTTAGATAAAGCAGAACCTTATTTAGATCCAACTTCGTCAGTGTATTTTAATTATTTTAGAAAAACGATTGAAAGCCATTCACGAATTGAAGAAATACATAAAGATTGGGACAAGTGGTTTGGAACTTTTCTAAAGCGCTATTCTAAATTTAAAGATAAGTATTCGTTATAGAAATCCCACGGAATAGGGAATTTCTTACCTGACTTTATTAAGATCATAAGAATGAGTAAGATTTAATATGATCTGGATTTCTGCCAGCATCAAGGAGGAGGAGCTGGGTATGACTCAGGAATCAAAAATTCTCTTAGGTACTAGCCTTCAAGCATTTTTCTATACTCATTTGCAAGAGTACAATAAAAGATCATTAACTCCCCTCAGGCAAGAGACAATTTTTTATTCCAGCATGGTTATGGATAACTATGGTGAGTCAGCTAAATTTTTTGAGCAAGTCGACAATCGAGTGCGTGAAAAAATTCTTGGAATTAAATTAATGGAATCATCTCAATTTCCAAGAGAAAAACAAAAACAAGTTCTTCGAGATATTGCTGAGACTTCCCTTTTAATCTGTGGTTATTTTCAAGATTCTCTAAATAGAAAATTAGTCGATGTCAGGTATTATGAAGATATTGGAAAAATTGCTTACAGTCGGTTGGATTCGTTTATGCCGGAAGCTTATGATGTACCATCTTTTTTTAGAATAATGGCCAATCACTTTTCTGATGTGACGCTATTAATGGGACTTGTTTCAAAAAAGTACTCTTCCGAGAGTGACCCAGCTATGCCATGGTTAATTCTCAAGGACCTGAAAATTTCCTAAATACTGCAGAAATTATGGGCAGTTAGCTT
>JAULBY010045209.1:0-12721 GCA_032358315.1 Ophiocytium majus
GCGGCGGCAAAGCTCGCAGGGTGTTTTACACGTCAGCAGGGCAGTGCAACGCGGCTATGCAGGACCTGGCAGAATTACGGTTTTACGTTACGTTACGTTATGTTACGATTACGATTACGGAGTAATTTGCAAAAATATTACGATTCCGGCAACCCTACCTATGACTAATGCAAAAACTTCAAAGTTGAAGTAGAGGATGAGCTCCTGTGGCGGGCCTGACGCAGCTGCGACTTGTCACAGCGGTCACTGTCGTAAGTGCCGTGCGTATCCCTTGTAACGGCTGTCACTGCTGTAGGCGCCACACATGTCCCTCGTAACAGCTGTAACTGTTGTAACTGCCATGCCCATGTGCGTGCGTGCAGGTCATTGACTTCATCCTGTGCGTGCTGCGCAACGACACACTGGAGATGACCACACGCGACTCTGCATCGCTGGTGCTGGGGACCCTGGCGGAGTTCAAGCCCAAGGCGCTGGGCAAGACGGGACGCGTCCCCGCCATTCTCGGCGTCATGGTGCGTCACACACCCTATGCCGACCACATGAAACTGTTACCAGCATGTATATATCAATGTATACTTCAAAGTCATACTACTCGAATTATGTACTTACAGCCCAAGGCGCTGGGCAAGACGGGGCGCGTGCCCGCCATTCTTGCGGTCATGGTGCGTCACATGCCTCTCCCGACCACATGAAACTGTTAGTAAGGTGTATACATGCTTCGAACTACTATACTTTCGAAGTGTCTTTTGCTAGTGTAGTTCACCAAGTATGTGTTGTCCCCGCCATGCTCGCCGTCATGGTGCGTCGCGCGCTGTACGCCGACCACATGAAACTGCTGGGAAGCGTACATATGTCTGTACACTTCGTGACATTAATAGTCCGAAGTGTATTTCAGAGTATGCACTGTGGGGCTGGGCACAGCCATTGCTTGATGCTGGCTTGCATGACCTGGGCTCTTGCACACCCACAAGTGCAAATTGATACGGCTTTCCTGTACTACAACAGTATGTAGGAGCATCATAATTATGTAAAATAATGAGCAGTTCGCGTGTGTAAGCTAATGCGCATGGCAACGCAGCTGTGTTGAGCCCTCACTCCCTGCCACAAATGACACCGGCTCAAACGCAATTGCAGTCTGTGCACATGCATCACTGGCGTTACCGCTTCCAGCTGTGACACGGTACGCCTCCAGAGTGCATACATATATTACAGGTCTTACCACATGCACATGAAATGTATCTAACGTATCGGTACAATATGGTAAATTATAATAAGATTATGAATTAACGACATTATGCACTGCTGTCGCCGCTGCGTGTGCCAGGTGGAGTTGATTGCGGGCTACACTGGCAGCGCGGCGAATGCCCTGTTCACGTATGAGGCGCTGGCAGGAGCAGAGGAGGACAGCGATGAGGATTATGACGGGCCTAACACGCAGAGCATTGCGCAGGTGAGCACCTTTCATGTACTTATCATGTGCTTCAAGTACACAATACAGTAGTACGTCGAAGTATATACTTCAGAACTATGAAAACTCATCTAGGAGCGATAAGCTCTAGGTCTTCCCAGCGGTAGGGGGCGTCACCTGGGCGGACCCGTCACCTGGGCGGACCCGTGCAAGGGGGTGAACAAAGCAAAGACCTGCGCCTACCCAGGGCAGCAAGTCTCGCACCTACCGAAATGTGCGCTATACCGTGTATACTGTATGTCTTACCGATGTTCCTTCATGCTGGCTTGCACGACCTGGGCCCTTGCACTCCAACGAGTGCAATTAAGTAAAACTACAGCTGCATCATTCATGTGGCACTGTACATGTGGGAGGGGAGGGCAGTAATGATGATGATGACAGGCCCGGCACGCCGAGCTCTGCGCAGGTGAGCACCTTACATATACTTCTTGAAGTACTTCTATGTGTACAGTACACTGTACTACAGTTGTACCGTATTTATGATGTACTTCACGTGAGTATACTACCGTGGTACCTACTAAGTTGGCGCCCTGGCTGACGGCCTGCCCTGGCAGATGGACGTCTATGTTGCTCCACGCTCAGGCCTGCTGCTGCACTTCTTGTTGTTCCAAGTGTACCGGCAGATCAAGATCTAGCAGGGTCGAAGCTCAGGGCTGCTGCTGTACTCTTGTTGGTCTCAATTCACAAAGTTTTGAGCATGTCAGTTTGGGACCGCGCATAGCCATTGCAATTGCTTTTCATGTCAACAAACTTCTAGTATGCCAGCATGCATGACCTGGGTGCGTGCACGCTCACAAGTGCAAATACATGCAACTAGTGCAGTTATAACTATCATTGTACTGAAGTATGTGGTACACTCACATGGGAGACGAGGACGGTGGAGGATAATGACGAACCGAACACGCAGGGCATTGCAATCGTGAATGCCTAATGGATGTACTTCCGAAGTATGCCCTGCAGTTGTGTCATTGTACGTGACACACTGTATGTACTCCGAATTCCTCACTACTACTGCTGCTGAACTTTATGGCAGATAAGGTGCTGCTGTTCCGCTGACACGCGTTCGCTGCTACACTGTTTGCTGTCGTTTCCCTCTCTTCCCGCAATCTGCCTTCCCATTTTTTTTTCGCTTTCTTGTTGCAACTGCCAGTCCGCACTGGATCAGCTTGCCCTGTCGCTACCGGGCAAGTACATCTTCCCTCCCGCCATGGAGCTGTGCGGCCAGTGCTTTGTGGCTGCCAACCCGCACATGCGCAAGGCGGGCGTGGCCATGATGGGCGTCATCACCGAGGGTGAGCTTTCCGCGCACTTGCTTTCCCTTCACTGCTGTAGTATTTTGCTACAAGTGTAGCAGTACAAGTAGTAAAAAGATGGGATGTATACAGGCCAGTGCTTTGTGGCCGCCAGCCCGCACATGCGCAAGGCGGGCGTGGCCCTGCTGGGCGTTGTTAATGAGGGTGAGCCTCCCGCGCACATGCTTTCCCTTCTACTTCTATATACTTTTGAAGTACCTCTGCGAAGTAGTAGTATTTTACCACTGCACAGTAGTGTCGTAGTAAATGATGCGTGTGTGTACAGGCCAGTGCTTTGTGGCTGCAAACCCGCACATGTGCAAGGCGGGCGTGGCCATGATGGGCGCCATCACCGAGGGTGAGCCTCCAGCCTCCCGCGCACACATTTTCCCTTCTAGTTCCATTTATGGTTAGCATTTACGTATACACCAGATACATGTGTTTGCACTAACAGTGCGGTATGCCAATGCATAGGCCAATTGTATACGTGTACATGCGCGTGTGTGAATGTATCGCAACTGCTGTTGGTGCCGCTGCTGCTGATGTTGTTGCTGCCTCCGCTGCCGCTTCTGCTACTGCCGCCACTGATGCTGCTGCTGCCACTGCTGCTACTGCTGTGCTGCTACTGCTGCTGCTGCCGCCGCTGCTGCCTTGCTGCTGCCGCGCCCGTCACCGCCCGTTTTTCTGTAACTGCCGAGCAGGCTGCAACGAGCCCATTCGCATGAACCTGGACCAGATTCTGCCGCGCATTCTGCAGGCGGCGGTGGACCCCGAGCCGGTCGTGCGCGAGTGCGCGTGCTTCTGCCTCGGACAGCTCAGCGAGCACTGCCAGCCGGACATACTCGACTACCACGCGGTGAGCACCCGCTGGCGCATTTGCTACACCATACCGTATGGTACTTCAGAAGTACTTCAAAGTATATCGGTTTGTAGCTCAGTTTGTATGGATATCATTTGTGTACCCGCTGGCGTTTTCGCTATTATTTTGCGGCCCAGCTTGTAGGGACCTCATGTGCGCTTCTGGCGCTGTTGGGTTAGCAGTGCTCGCTGGCCGGACATACTCGACTACCACGCTGTAAGTGCCGGCGGCGGTTTGCCTTTGTTTTTTTTTGCTCAGTTTATATGGACCTCTGTGTACCTGGGGGTGGCGCGAGCGCTGCCTTTGGTACCACACGGTGAGGTGTGTGTCTGTTCCTTCCCCTGTGTTGAATGCCACAAACTACGAACTGCTTTAAGTACTTAGTACCATGTTATTGATTTTGAATGGGCCCCGTTGTGCACAACACACACCGCCTGTGCCCGTCGCCACCGCCTTCGCGCTGCAATCACTTGCATTTTGCCTGTGTCAGCCCCACACACCTATTCCTGCCACCGCCTTCGCGCTGCAATCACTTGCATTTTGCCTGTGTCAGCCCCACACACCTATTCCTGACGCTGTGTCGCCGCTGCCCCTTCTGCCGCTGCCACTGCCGCTGCTGCCACTTCAACTTCAACTACAACTTCAACTGTCTCTGCTGCTGCTGAGCACAGGACATTCTGCCTGTGGTGTTCCAGCTGCTGGATGACGCGAACGACAACGTCAAGGGCGTGTCATGCTACGTGCTTGAGATGTTCTGCGAGAACCTGCAGCCCGCGACCGTGATGCCCTTCCTTGACCCGCTCATGCGCCGCCTTGTACAGGTGCGCAGAGGAAACGTCAATGTTGAAGTACATACTTCCACTTGTTCTGGTAGTTGGGTTTGAACTGTTGCTGGCGACCGTCATGCCCTTCCTCGACCCCCTCATGCGCCGCCTTGTACAGGTGCGCACAGCAAACTGTACTGTTGAAGTACGTCTTAAAAGTATATACTTGGACTTGTTCTGGTAGTTGGATTTGAACCTGTTGCCGACGGCCATCATGCTCTTCTTCGACCTGCTCATTTGCCGCCTCATCCCAGGTGCACACCAAACTTGAATGTTAAAGTACACATCCCAGGCACATGCACTGACTGCTGCCGCCGCCGCCGCTGCTGCATCACCCACCGCACCTGCTGCTGCTGCTGGGCACGGGAGAGCAGATGCTGCAGACCCCCAAGAAGTCGGTGCAGGAAATGAGCGTCGCGGCCATTGCGGCTACCGCCATTGCGGCGGAAAAGGCCTTCACACCCTACCTGGAGGGCACCGTCACGCTGCTGGCGCAGGTGCGCACGTGATTTCCTTATCAGCAGCGCGCATATGTACACACATTTATGGTAGTACATTGTATACGCACTTTGAAGTATGTACACTTTGTCTGATTTCCTGGTCACACGCACCGTGTGCAAAGGGCTTTCCGCGCCCTAAGCGGAGTTTAATAAGAGTACACTTTTATTCATAAAGAATGTTGTAAATAAAGCTGTAAGTGCACGCAGTAGTGTAATTGCCTTCACCCTTACCTGGAGGGCACCGTGACGCTGCTGGCGCAGGTGCGCGCATGGCCCGGTTATCAAAGTGTGCATATGTACACATACTTCGAAGTATGCACACTTGTATTTTACAGCATGTATGCATATATGTTGTACGTGTGCACACAAGTGGTGTCAAGGCCTTCACACCCTACCTGGAAGGCACCGTCACGCTGCTGGCGCAGGCGTGCGCGTGGTTTCCGTATCAAAGTGTGCATGTGTATACTTCGAAGTATGCACACTTCTACCTTCAAGAAGCTTACTATCAATTTGTTGTAAGTGCACACAAGAGGTGTAAGGGCCTTCACTGCCTACCTGGACGCCACCATCATTGTGCTGGCGCAGGTGTGTGACTTCCTTCCCGCACAGGTATACTATACTTGCAGTGTTACTACGAAATACATACTTCGAAGCATGTTCCGAAATATTCCAACATCAAGAGTGTTTTTCGATGATGCGCAAACCTTTCAAGTAGTGCCGCACCCACGGGTGGCGCGCACCACTGCTCAAATGTTGTTGGTGCCCCCCAAATAGGAGCCTCGCGTGCCGCTAAGCCCGGGTATGGTGCACAATGCGGCACATGCAGTATTGCCCACTTGGTCTCGTACTACCCAAGGAGTGGCATGACATGCGGCCGAGGCAGGTTGTGCCCCAGCGCATGCTGTCGCAAGCGTGTGTTGTGTCTGTTCGTAGTTGGCAGCACTCAGCACTAACTGACCGAAAGCCGTACGCCACACAGAGCGAGTTAACACCAGCAAGTTGTGTCACTCACAAAGCGCTGCACAGCTGCTTCTCAAAGGGACGGGCCCGCTGCAGCCGCTGCAGCGTGCCTGAGTTTGGTGGTGTAGCGGCCTGGCGCCGTGACGTCGTGGATGGCGCGGCGCTGCGCCCGCCACAAGTGCTCAACCTGCAACTGCAGCTCCAGGGGCGATCACACAGCGACGCCAACTCCGCCTGCAGCTGGGTGCATGCGCCTGTGCGCAACGGGGACGGGCCCAAGAACTGGTGCGCTGCCACGGCTCCCGGGAGGCGGCACTGTGGTGGCGAGGCTGCCCAGCCGTTCCCGCTGCGAGCGGGGCGTCCGGCCTGGCATGGCTGAACACCCCATCGTTGGCACACCATCACGCATGCTGTGCACCCATCCGTGCAGCACCATCGCGTGTGTGACTGCACTGGCTGCAGTGCGTGACGGTCTGCCGGCGGTGGGGTGCGCAGCTGCCCCAGGCCGGGCGCCCGGCTCGCGGTGCAGCGGGAACGGCTGGCCAGCCTCGCCTTGCCACATAGTGCTGGCTCCAGGGCGCTGGCAGCGCAACAGTTCTTGGGCCCGTCGCGCTCCGGCGCCTGGACCTGAACCCAAGTGCAAGCGGGTTGGCGTTGCTGTGTCATTGCCTCCGCAGCTCCAGTTTGAGGTTGAAGGCTTGTGGCAGGTCCAGCGCCGTGCCATCCAGGACAACACGGCGCCTGACGACCCCGCCACCCAACTCACCCTTGTAGGCCCGCTGCAGCAGGTGCAGCAGGGTCCGTGCCTCCGAGGAGCATCTCAACTGCAATTTCAACTTCAACTGCAACTACAACTGCAACTTCAGCTGCAGCCGCTGCTGCAGCTGCAGCGGTTCCGCGCCTCCGAGGAGCAGGTCGCCGCTCGAGCGCTGGAGCACTCATGTCTTCGATGATGGCCAGCGGCGCCGCACAGGTCGCCCTTATAGGCCCACAACTTCAACTGAAACTTCAACTGTAACTTCAACTGAAAATTCAACTTCTGGTACTTCAACTGAAACTTCAACTGCAGCAGCTGCAGCGGTTCCGGGCCTCGGAGAGCAGATCGCCGCTCGGATGCGCGCTCATGTCATTAGTGAACGGCAGTAGCTCATTGGTGGGGGCGGCGGGCAACTCGCGCATGAAGACGACTCACAGCGCCTCTGCGATCTTGTGACACCACTTCATGTGGCCGCCGGTGGTGGTGTGGGAACGCAGTACAGCGCACTCGCGATTGAGTGCGCTTCGGCTTGGTGTGGTATGCGGTCGAGTGCGGGTTCCGGAGGCCTGTCGCAGACCACATGAATCTGTATGAACAGTACAAAATGCCCCATTTGAATATATTGGCGGGTGGTGCGGGTCTCGCTTTAGTGCGGGTGCCAGGGGGGTGACACTACCCTACACCAAATCGTGAGTGCACTGTAGATGACTCCGCCCTGAGCCTCGGCGAGATGGCGGGTGATGGTCCCCCCGTTTTGGGCGACGGGCCGCTTGGCAACCCCGGGTGCAAGTGCACACGTGATACGTCAGCAGAAGGACTACAGAAGAAGCACGTATGGTGTACCTCTTCTTGGTTGTTCCCAGCACTTGTGTTTCGTGCGCACACGCTGCATGTGCCCTGGTTACCCGTGGGCGTGCTGGCATGCATGACATAGGGTCTTGCCCGCCCGCGAGTGCAAGTAAATTAAACTACTTCCGCAGGTAGTTGCAATGTGCTTCTATATGAAGTGTGCACCGGTACATGCAGGCACTACACGTGCAAGCGCTTTTGTGTGCTTCAGAGCGGTCCACTTCAACACCGGCAGCACTGCTGCCGTTTTCTGCACTGAGCACTGCTGCTGTTTCCCATGCTGCTGAGCAGATGCCCAACATCACTCGCGCCTGTGTCGCGCTCCCTCTGGCGTGCTTGAGCGGCTGAGCACAGCTGCCATTTTTGTGCTGCTGAGCAGATGCATTCACGTTGGACCAACACAGATGCTGTGTGGCGCTCGCTCATATCTGATTGAGTTGCTGAGCACTGCTGCCATTTCCTGTGCTGCATCAGCAGATGCTCAACATCATGACGCCATGTGGCGCTCCCTCAAGTGTGCTTGAGCTGCTGAGCACCATTTCCGTTTTTTCACGGACGCTGCGTGGCACTCAGCGTGACTGAGCTGCTGAGCACTGCTGCCATTTTTTGTGCTGGTCTGCTGAGCAGATGCTCAACATCACGGATGAGGCCATGATGACGCTGCGCGGGAGGGCGCTGGAGTGCATGGGGCACATTGCCATTGCCGTGGAGGCAGAGGCTTTCCAGGTAACACCCTTATTCCCTGCTAGACTCGCCGTGTTGAGACCCCTCTGCGCCCCCGCGGCCCGCCCTCATCAGTGCGAGCATGAAGTCGCAGAGTGTTTGCAACAAGTGTTGCCACCGCTGCCTTGTCCCTGCTACCGGCGCGCTGCTGCCGCCAGCCGTGGGTGTTTGAGCGCATGCAATTCATTCACGCAAACTTGTCACCGCAGCTCATTGCTGTCGCCCTGAGTGCTGCTGCTGCCACCCGTACGGTGTGTGTACGTGTGCAACTCGATTTAGATAAGGTCACCCGCCGCCGCCTGCTGTTGTTGCCCCGCTGCTCCCGCCAGCCGTACGCGAATGCGTGCATGCAGTTCGATTCACACAAACTCCATTGCCGCCGCCTGCTGCTGTTGCCTCCCTACCGGCGCCTGCTGCTGATGCCTCGCTGCTGCCACCAGCCATACGTGAATGTCACATCATTCAGAATGTGTGCATGCAGTTCGATTCACACAAGCTTGCCCGCCGCCACCTGGTGCCGTTGCCCCTGTGTGCTCTTGCCGGCAGCCGTACCGTGTTTGTACGCATGCAAGTTGATCCACAAAAGCTCACCCGCCGCCGCCTGCTGCTGTTGCCTCGCTGCTGCCGCCAGCCATACGTGAATGTGTGCATGCAGAGCGCGTCCGAGGGCCTGAAGCTGGACAATCTGGAGCTGCAGGAGTTTGCCTACACGTTCTTTGCGAATCTCGCCAAGGTCCTGAAGGACCAGATGGCGCCCTACATGGCCACCCTCATCCCGCACCTGCTCAGCGAGGTGGGACCACACCCTTTGATGTGCTTCAGAGTAGTGTGTCTTATGTATTTATACAGTACATGTGTGTAGACTATGTCGTCAACAATTAATTGCTACCACAGCTGCAGAAGTACTAAAGCCGAGGCGACACCATACATTTGATGTACTTCTGAAGTGTGCAGTGTGACATGAAAATAGGGCGCATATACCATATATACCCATGTACTTCGAAGTATGTGCATACATGGGTATCATGTACTTCAGAAGTACCGTTTAAGTATGAAGCAACTAAGGGTAAATTGCATAATTGCATATATGATATGGTACATGTGTGGCTGCTCCTTTGACCCACGGCACACGGCCATTTCCGCCGTAGTCTACAGGTGCCGATCGGCTTGACCGTTGCTCATTTATACTTCTTGGATGTACATACTACTACAAGTATTTCTATACTTTCTTAAATGAATCAGTATATTTCCCTGTCAATTGTTTTTGTACTTTGAAGTAACCACCAAACCCATATGGTCCCCTTTGCATTGGCACCTTCGTTGTTTGCCTTTTCTCAAAAGATTTCTCCAAAATGACGTCTCCCAGCCCGCCCCTGCTGCCCCTCGGCTTGCTGCTTGCCGTGACCCCACCCCCAATGAATAACGAACCACATGATTTCCTGTCCTTGTGTTTGGTCTGCAGATCAATGAGAGCGATGGCGGTGAGGGCCTGCAGCAGCTGGCGGCGCTGTCCAACCCTGCCGAGTGAGTGCGCTGCCCCCCCTGCTGCTGAGCACACTGGTACCTCCTGCGTGTCGGCACATGCTGTGTGGGCAGGCAGGCCCGCCATAGGATACTTCACAAGTATATCGCCGTCTGGATATGCTATGCTGCCGATCCAGGCTGCCGCTGGTGCTCGTGCCACTGCGGCTGCTGTTACTCCGCTGCTGCTGCTGCTGGCACTGCTGCTAATGCTGTTACACTGCCACTGCTGTTACTTCTGCTCGTTGCACCGCGCTTGTTGCTGCTGAGCACCTCACACTAAACCACGATTGGCCATCCGCTTTGCACGCACAGCTGTGGGTGCAGCGACGTGAATGTGTCTGGCGGCGGCATCTATGACAACGGCGACGGCTGCTGCTGCTGCTCAGCGCACTGCACCTTTGTTTTACCTGTGCTGAGCACCCCATGCTACACCGTGATTGGCCCATGCTTGCCCGCACACAGCGAGGTGGATGCTGTTGATGATGACGACGACAGCGACGGCGACAGCTCCAGCATCGATGCTGAGACATACTCCAAGCTGCTGGGCGTGCACACTGCGGAGCTCGACAAAAAGAAGGCTGCGCTGCTGGCATTGGGTGCCCTCGCTGAGTACGCGCCGGCCGCTTTTGAGCCCCACCTGGAGGTGAGCCGTGGAAAAAAATGTTGAAGTTGAAGTTGAATGAGTGGCGCCACAGATGTTGAAGTTTGGAGTTGAACTTTGTCAAGTGTACAAAATTGGGCTGCACTGCTGGCGTTGGGTGCCCTCACTGAGTACGCGCCGGCCGCGTTCGAGCCCACCTTGAGGTGAGCCTCACTTGGAACAAAAGGTTGAAGTTTGTAGTTGAAGTTGATCAAGTGAGCCTTGGAACAAAGGTTGAAGTTTAAGTTATAAGGTGAAGTTGATTTCATCAAGCTGCTGGGCGTCCACTTGGCAGAGCTGGACAAAAAGAAGGCGGCTCTGCTGGCGTTGGGCGCCCTCGCTGAGTACGCACCGGCGGCGTTCGAGCCCCACCTTGAGGTGAGCGTGCCAGAAAAAATTGTGTATGGTTGAAATTTTTGTATCAGTTCCACAAAGACATAGGGCATGTGCGCACCTTTGCAGTTGAACTTGGTCCAGAAACACCGCTCTGTTGGTGTTTGGCGCCCTTGCTGAGTGCACGCCTAGGCGCACGTGGGAGGTGAGCGTGCGAAAAAAAGTTCAAGTTTGCTGTTGGAGTTGAATATTGTTTTAACAGGTGCTGTCGTTGGGCGCCCTGGCTGAGTACGCGCCGGCCGCATTTGAGCCCCACTTGGAGGTGAGCCGTGCCAAAACTGTTCAAGTTTGTAGCTGAAGTTTTCGTAATAGTCACAAAGACACAAGGGCACGTCCGCACCTTTGAACTTAATTGTTTTATAAAACTGCTGACGTTGGGCGCCCTCACTGAGTACGCGCCGGCGTCGTTCGAGCCCCACCTGGAGGTGAGCCATGGGAAAAATATTGAACTTCAAAGTTGAAGTTGACTGTTGTCCAAAAACTCGGCGCTGCTGCCACTGGGCGCCCTCCCTACGTACGCGCCGGCTGTGTGTGAGCCCCACCTGGAGGTGAGCTGTGGAGGGAAGGTTGCATGTCAGTGCAAGTTCAGACACACAGGGCCATGTGCGCACTGGTACAAACTATGAGTAGCCGAATTGGGGAGGGGGGGGTAGAGTGCGCTCAGCAGCGAGGCGTGCTTGTACGTGTTGAGGTCGGGCGCGGCGCCGGGTGCAGCCCGGAGACTGGAGGGCCGGTCACTTGCTCAGTTGTTGAAGTTTTTACTTCAAGTTGATTTTTGGCGCCTAAATACCACCAAGTGCCGCCACTCTTCAGCAGCACAGCACACCAGTACACTGCCTGGTGCCGAAATCTCATGCCCATCTCCAAGGCTCGCAGGAATTTTGCACTGCTGACGCTGGCAGGTCTGCTGCACGGCTCTTGTGGCATGCCTTGACTGCTCGCGCTGGCCCCCCTGGGCCTTTGAGCCATGCTTCAACGGTGCAGCAGCAGTTGAAGTTTGTAGTTGAAGTTTGTAGTTGAAATTGATGCTCCCTCAAGTGTCATGTCCGGAGCTCCGGCGCCAGCAGCACTTGCGCATTGCTGATGCTCACAGGCCTTGCTTCAGCAGCAGTTGAAGTTTGTAGTTGAAGTTTTAAGTTGAAGTTGAGACACGCTCCCATGATCAGGCCTGTCACAAACGGTCCAAAAAGGCGCAAACAAACGCCGTTTGCGTTTGCACGCGATTTGGGCACAAACGGTCGGTGCAAACGGTCAAGTCTGCTGGGCTGCCCCGGCATATACCCCACCCATTGCTGCTCATTTGTGCGGTGCGGCCACAGCCTCCTAGCTGCCCTCTGGCGGGTTCGTGCGCTGCGGCTTGCCGTAGCAGCATGGTTGCCAGGGCTCCTAGCCTTGGAGGTGTGCCAGCAGTGCGATGAGCCTGGTTGCGCACCATCTGCGCCGTTTGCAGCCCTCCACAAGCCTCAAACGAACGGTCGAACGGTACGAACGTTCAAACTGCCGTTCACGTTTATGACAGGCCTGCCCATGATCATTGAGGCCCACCCGCCTATTTCCTGCCGCTGCGCACTTGTGCTGCGTTTCGCAGGCGGTGATGGCGTGCCTGCACAAGCACACGGAGTCGTGGCACTCGGAGATACGCAGCGAGGTGGGTGGGCCATCCTGCTGCTGAGCTGCTGAGCACCGCTGCTGCTGCTGAGCACTGCTGCTGCCAGTGCATGCACCCATTGTCTGGTTGCCAGCGCGACGACCCAGTGCACTGCCAGCTGAAAAGAACACTGCGTGTGAGCGGCGCACTTCCACATGCCTTGCTGCCGCCGTCTGCGGCTGCAAAAAAAAAACCGTCAGCCGCAGACACAGCTGCAGTGTCTTCCATGCGGCAGGCAAAATGGCACACGACAACGCCGTCTAACGCTTCTGTGCATGCTCCCG
>JAULBY010045220.1:0-21125 GCA_032358315.1 Ophiocytium majus
CGTCTATTTTAGACTCGCTGTATTCTCCCATTTGTACATCAATTACTTTACCGTCTTTATCCAATACAAAAATGTAAGGCGTTTTTCTTTCAGTAATTCCTAAAGTCGTTGCCGCACCCTTCATATCTGATTTTTTTGTGTCCAATACAACCGGCCAAAACGCTTTATCAGTGCTGGCTTTAAACTCATCAGCAATCATTTTAATTCCGGCAATCATTGGTACAAAAACAAAGTTAACATCGTAAGAAGTTGACATATCCATATTCTTTGGTTTTGATTTTACCATAAACGTATTGTATAATGGGTTTAACCATTTCTTCAATTCATCTTCAGCGCCGCGGTGAAAGGCAACAGCCATAATGGTCATTTTGCCATTCTTAAAAGGAATGACCTTGTCTTTGTCATCTAAAGTAGCACCAACTACATCGGGAAATGTTTTTCCTTTTTGTGCCACACCTGTTAAAGCTGCAGCAACTAATAATAGTGTAAATAGTTTTTTCATAGGTTTGGTTTTAAGTTTAAATATCAATTTTAGCTACGCGGTCCTGGTGACGACCACCTTCAAATTTTTCTGTTAAAAATACATCTATACATTTATGTGCTTCTTCAACCGACATATATCTTGCCGGTAAAACCAAAATGTTTGCATCATTGTGTTGACGGGCTAAAGCAGCAATTTCATGGTTCCAGCATAAGGCCGCACGAATGCCTTTATGTTTATTGGCAGTTATATTAATACCATTTCCGCTGCCACACATTAATATACCAAAATCAGCATCTTTATTAAGAACAGCTATTGCAACAGCGTGTCCATAATCCGGGTAATCTGCCCTTTCTGCACTATAGCAACCCTTGTCAATAACTATATTATTTTTTAATTTTAAATAGGTAATTAATTGTTCTTTGAGTTCAAAACCCGCGTGATCACTTCCTATGGCAACTTTTATACTCATAATTTTTTAGTATAGCATTATAAAACATAATAATACTCAAAAATACTAATCAACGTTAATTAACACTAATAAATTAACTAACTGATAATGAACCATACAATAATAAACAAATGAACATAGTTAGTGTTAACTACGCTAATCCAGCGTTAATAAGTATCAATAGAATATTAGTACAACATTAAATTAAAGTATCGTATGTAAATTTTTTTACCAAATCCTAGCATAGTTATAATTTTAAGTCAGAATTTATAAGAGTGAATTTAGGGTTGCTAACACTTTTAAAAGTCACTTAGTTATTAAGACTCATAAGTACTAACTATTGTTAATAGTAGTTACTATATTTGAATTCAGCACTTTAAACTCTTAACTTTGTTAATTAGGTGTTAACTAGTATTAATAAACCCAATTACCAAATAAAAAAACAAAACTAACTAACAGTATTAACACCCTATATATACAATACATAATTTAAAAATTTTAAAAATGAAAGATGTTATATTAGATAAGGGTTGGTTAAATTTAAAGGTTGATCCGGCTCTTGATTTAATCAAAGAAATAAATTATCTTAAAGAGAAAAAGAACGCAGTCATCCTCGCCCACTACTATCAAAACTCTGATATACAGGATATTGCGGACTATATTGGCGATTCTTTAGGCCTCGCCCAGGAGGCTCAAAAAACCAAATCTGACATCATTTTGTTTGCCGGGGTACATTTTATGGCCGAAACGGCTAAAATATTGAATCCAACAAAAAAAGTTTTGATTCCAGATCTAAAAGCGGGTTGCTCGCTTGCAGATTCCTGTCCTCCTAACGAATTTGCAGCTTTTAAGGCAAAGCACCCTGATCACATTGTGATCACTTACATTAACTGTACGGCCGATATAAAGGCATTGTCTGATATAATCTGTACAAGCTCAAATGCCGTTCAAATTGTACAAAGTTTACCGGCAGATCAAAAAATAATATTTGCACCTGATAAAAATTTAGGTGCCTACATAAATAAAAAAACCGGGCGTAACATGGTATTGTGGGATGGCGCGTGTATGGTACATGAAATTTTTAGCCTGGAAAAATTAATAAAATTAAAGATACAACATCCAAAAGCTTTGGTATTAGCGCATCCTGAGTGTGAAGCACCAATTTTAGAGCAGGCAGATTTTATTGGAAGCACAACTGCAATTCTTAATTATTCTAAAAAATCAGAACAAAAAGAATTTATAGTTGTAACTGAAACCGGCATTTTACATCAAATGCAAAAGAACAGTCCGGATAAAACATTTATACCGGCGCCACCAAATAATAATTGCGCTTGCAATGATTGTCCATACATGAAATTAAATACGCTTGAAAAAATCTATATTGCTTTAAAACATGAGCAGCCTGAATTATTAATGAGTGATGAAATGATTGAAAAAGCAAAAAAACCGATTTTAAAAATGCTTGAATTATCAGCAAGTTTTGGATTATAATTAGTATATTTAATGTGCATCTAAAATGAACAAAATAAGAATTAAAATATTTATTTTTTCTGTTTTTATTTTTCTGATTAAGTCTAATTCTTTTTCACAAACTACAACTGTAAATAATCCAAACGGTTATAATAAATTTTATTATGATAATGGAGCTTTGAGTAGTGAAGGAAGAATGAAAGATGGAAAGCCGGAAGGTTACTGGAAAAATTATCATAAGAACGGAAAAATAAAAATAGAAGGAAACCGTAAAAACTTTCAATTAGATAGTGTTTGGAAATTTTACGATGAAAAAGGTAGAATTACAAAATCAATAAATTATAAAGAAGGAAAAAAGAACGGTGTTTCGGCTAACTACGATACATTACAAAGAATTGTAAATTCTGAAACTTATGAAAATGATATTAAACAAGGTTTGATACGTAATTTTTATAAATCGGGAAAAACAAAAAGTGTTGTACCTTACGTAAAAGGTAGGCCGGATGGTACAGCTTACGAATACAGCGAAGATTCTTTAATTACAGCAATTACAATTTATAAAGGTGGCATTTTACAAAGCTTCGAAAAAATAAATCAGCGCGATCCTTCAAATAAAAAACAAGGTATCTGGAAAGATTTTTATGAGAATTTAGAAGTAAAAAAGGAAATGAAATTTAATGATGATTCATTAGATGGTTATGTAAAAGAATATGATAAAAAAGGAAATTTACTTTCTACAAAAAAATTTAATAACGGTCAGCCGGTTTTAAATGCGCCCGAAATTGCCAATGTAGAAGTGTATACAGAACAATTTCAGGATGGAACTTTAAAATACGAAGGCGTATATAGCGATGGTGTTGCAATTGGAACTCATTTTAAATACAAACAAAAATATCAATGCGATAGCAGCTGGATATTAAAAGAAGATTCTACTTTTGATGTTAATGCAGAAAAAGTTTACATAGCTAAAATGGTTTGTAGAAATGTACCTGTGCCTGATAGCGCTATTGAATATTTTGATGGAACTGTTGTTGCAAGAGGCGCAGTAGATAGCGTAAGAAATAGAATAGGTATGTGGAAAGAGTTTCATAACACAGGTGAATTTAAAGGCAAAGGTGTTTATAAAGAAGGAAACAGAACAGGCGAGTGGGAATTTTATTATGCTTCGGGAAAACTGGAACAAAAAGGAAAATATGATAAAAAAGGAAGAACACAAGGTGTTTGGAAATGGTATTATGAAAACGGCCAGGTTTGGCGTGAAGAATTATATGTAAACGGAAAACGCGAAGGAGATATAAAAGATTATGATCAGCAAGGAAAATTAATTTTGCAGGGTATATATGTTGAAGGAAGAAAAGAAGGAAAATGGACCTACGAGACACCCGATTATAAAGAAATTGGAAACTATGCAAATGATGAGCCCGATAGCATGTGGGTAAGTTATTATATGCCTTCCAAAATGAAACGCTTTGAAGGTCGCTTCTCTGCAGGCGATCCTACAGGTTTACACATACAATATTATCCTGATGGAAAAAAAATGTACTATGGTAGTTATGCAAGTGGAATGAAAGAAGGAGATTGGAAATTTTACGACGAATTTGGATTTAATTATTTAACCATTACTTATAAAAATGATATCGAAATAAAATGGCAGGGCGATAAGATCAGGCCAACTTACGAAGAAGGTTTGCGAACGTATAATATAAAAATAGACGAAAATAAAACTCAAACTATTAGAAAGTAATTTATGCAATTGAAAAAAGTTCAACCCCAAAAGGTTGATACAAATACTTTAGATCTGCTTCCAATTGCTGTTGCTATTTTTGATAATAAAAAGATCTATTTTTTGAATAAAAAAGCAATTGAACTTTTTAGTGTTTCAAAAGAGCAATTAAAAAAAATAAATTCATTTTCTGTTTTTCATTTTCTTGATAAAAAATATCATACCCGTATAAAGCAAAATAATCTCAAGATCATTAAGGGAGAAGAGTTTCCACCAATTGACCTGGAGTTTAAAACATTTAAGGATAAAACTATTTTTATTGAAGCAACATCTAATCGCGTTTTATTCGATAATAAATATGTTGTTCAATCTTCATTTATTGATATAACATTATTAAAGGAACAACAACAAGAGCTTATAAACTCTGATTTTCTTCTTCAAAAAATAAGCCAGAATAGTTTTGATGTTATTTTTAAATTCTCTTTCGATCCCGATAAATTATTATTCATTAGCGAATCTTCTAAAAAAGTACTGGGATATTCCGCCGAAGAAATATATAAAGCAAAAGATCTTTTATTAAAAGCCACACACCCTGAAGACAGGGAATATTTTATTTTTAATAACCGCCAAAAATTAAAATCAAATCAAAAAAATAAAGAAGAAAAAGTAACCATACGCTTTACACATAAAAAAGGCAATCTTATTTATCTTGAAACAGCGATTAATCCAATTTATGATTCAAAAAAGAAAATAACAGGCGTAATAGGTAGTATAAGAGATATTACCGAAAGAATTAACGCAGAAGCATTATTAAACGAAACAAAAGAAAAATTCGATCTTATTACAAAAAGCAGCAACGATATAATTGCTTTTTTTACATATCTGCCTCACGAAAAATACACGTATGTAAGCCCAAATATAAAAAAGATACTGGGCTATGAGCCTAAAGAATTATTAAGCGATTACAACTTTTTTAATAAACGTTTAGTAGGGGATAAAACTGCTTTTTTAAAACAGGATAAATTAGCTAAAGGCGATCAAAGAAAAAATTTTAAAAGAAATTATTATTACACATACAAAGCTTTAAAAAAGAACAAAGAAGAGATCTGGCTCGAAAATAATTTAACACCAATAACAGATTCAAAAGGAAAAATAGCATTCTTTTTAAATATTATTCGCGATATAACTGTACAAAAGGAAAAAGAAATAGAGCTGCAGTTTCAACATTTAAATTACCGCAATTTATTAGACAGTTCGCCAATTGCATATATCATTCACAAACAAGGCGTAACTGTTTTTTGTAATAAAGCAACACTAAAACTGCTACAATTAAAAAACGAAAAACAAATTCTTGGAAAATTTGTTTTGGATTACCTGGCGCCCGAAGACCGTATGCGCGCCATGGATCGCATTAAAGAAATTTACAATGGTATTGAGGTAGAAAAATCAAATAACTATACAGTTGTTGATTCAAAAGGTAATTTGATAGAAACAGAAATGAAATCTATCGTTATTAAATTTAATAATGCCAATTGTATATTAACTCTTATCAATAACGTTAGCGACCAGCGTAAATTCGAAAAAGAAAAACTCAGGGCCGAAATGATAAAGGTAAACAACGAGTTTTTACTATTGGAAATTAAAGAAAGGCAGGAAGCAGAAAAAAAATTACTCGAAAAAACCGCACACCTTTCTTCTATCTTTGAAAGCTCTAATCATCTTATCTGGACAGTTAACGATAAATTTGAAATAACATCGTTCAACAAAAATTTTTATGATGTTATATTACAAAAACATAAAATAAAAATTCATATAGGTCAGCGGATAGCGGATTATTTAAAGAGCGGCCAAAAAGAGTATATGGATTATTGGTATCCAAAATACAGGGAGGCTTTAGGCGGAAAAAAATTAGAATTCGAAAAAGAAGATTACACAACCGAAAAAGTTTATCGTAAAGTATATATTAACCCTATTTTTAACGAAAACAATGAAGTTACTGAGGTAAATTGTATAGCACACGATAATACAGGATCAAAAGTTTATGAACAAAAACTATTAAACCAAACAAGTAAACTGCAGGCCATTTTCGAAAGCGGCTCGCAGCTAATTTGGACGGTTAACAGAGATTTTGAGTTAACTTCATATAACCAAAACTACTTTAAGCTTTTAAGTAAAAACTCACAAACAAAAAAACAGATCTACTTAAAAGATACAATCATCAATAAAGAGTTGCTGGAATTCTGGACTGAAAAATTTAGCCAGGTATTTAATGGTAAACAACAAATTTTTACGCACAAAAGCATAATTAACGGACAGGAGGTTTACAGAGAAGTATTCCTTCACCCTATCTATTCTCAAAATCAAATTGTGGAAGCATCAGCTATTGCACAGGATATAACAGAGCGTATAGAGAATGAAAGTAAAATAATTAAACAATCCGCTAAATTACAGGCTATTTTTGATAGCAGTCACCATTACATCTGGACAATTAACCAGGATCATAAATTAACCTCATTCAATAAAAATTATTTTGAATTAGTAACTGCACTTTATAATACCAAACCATTTTTAGGTTTAAAATTGGATCGTGGCGCGCTTTCAAACAATCAGGAATATGCCGGCGTTTTAGATTATCATTACGATAAAGCGTTTAAAGGCGTGGCAACAAATTTTGAAATTGAAACCCTCGATAAAGATCACAAGAAAATTTATCTGGATATATTCTTTAATCCCATTGTTGAGAACGATAAGATTGTTGAAGTAAGCGGTATTGCACACAACATTACCGATAAAAAAGTAGACCATCAACGTGTAGAACAATCATTAAAAGAAAAAGACGTGCTTTTAAAAGAAGTACATCACCGTGTAAAAAACAACATGCAGATCATTAGCAGCATCTTAAACCTGCAATCATCTTACGTAACTGATAATTATACTCTGGCGCTTTTAAAAGAAAGTCAGAACCGGATAAAAACAATGGCATACATTCACGAAAGTTTATACCAGAATAAATCGTTTACCTCTGTTAATTTCTCTGAATACATTCAAACACTTTCTAAAAACATTATTCAATCCTATGTGTTATCATCCGAAAAAGTAGAATTGATCTTAAACCTCGAGAAAATAAATTTGAATTTGGACGTTTCAATTCCTGCGGGCTTGATTATAAACGAATTAATCACAAATGCAATAAAACATGCTTTTCCTGACACTAAAAAAGGTAAAGTTTGCTTAAATTTGAAATCTGAAGATAACTACATTCACCTCGAAGTAACAGATAACGGTGTTGGTATTCCGCCGGGTGTAGATTATAATAACACTAATACTCTTGGTTTACAATTAGTTAACACCTTAATAGACCAGTTGGACGGTGAAATAAAATTTAAATCGGAAAAAGACAAAGGAACCGAAGTTTTAATTAAATTTAAGATGTGATAAACATGGAAAAATTAAGAATATTTATAGTTGAAGACGAAAGCATTGTTGCAAAAGACATTCAAAATAGCCTTGTAAAATTAGGTTACGAAGTTATTGGCATTGCAAACAATGGTAAAGAGGCGATAGAAAAAATTATTGAAACAATGCCCGATCTTATTTTAATGGATATCATGATCAAGGGCGATCTTACAGGTATTGATGTAAGTGATAAAATAAAAGAAAAAACAAAAATTCCCGTTATATTTTTAACAGCTTATGCCGATGAAGGAACACTTTCTAAAGCAAAAGTAACAGAACCTTACGGTTATATTTTAAAGCCGTTTAAAGAGATCGATCTGCACTCTACAATAGAAATGGCGGTTTATAAGCATCAAAAAGATGCCGAACTTCAAAAAGAACGTGATTTTTTATATTCGTTAGTTGAAAATAAAGACGATACAAGCAAAGATATTTTATTTGTAAAAGCAAACAGCCGTTTGGTAAAAGTGCTTTTAAAAGATATTTTTTATGTAGAAGCATTAAAAGATTATGTGATCATAAACACGCAATACGCGCGTTACACAGTTCACAGCACCATGAAAGATATTGAGAAAAAATTAGGCACAACCGATTTTGCACGCGTTCACCGCTCTTTCATTGCCCGCCTAGATAAAATTCAAAGCATCGATTCTCAAAACGTGATTTTAGAGAATGAGAAAAAAGTAATTCCCGTTGGCGGTTCTTTCCGCGAAGAGTTAATGCAAAAATTAAATACACTTTAATATGAGAATTTACGGTGGCGTTATAATATTTGCAGCATTTATACTGTGGATATTTTACAGGCTTTTTGTAAAAAGAGATCTTAAACAAAACCTTCAGGCCTTGGGTGTTTATTCAAGCTTCGTTCTTGTTTGGGCTATTATTTACGCCTGTATGATTTACTAAGTTCTTAGTGAATCTCTGTGCCTTAGCGGTAAAAAAATTCATCAAACCTACTTACTACAATTAATAGCAAGACATTGCTATCATACAATGTAACTTTGTCATACAATGTCAAAAACCAAAGTCACATTCTTTTGCCAAAATTGCGGCGCGCCTTCTGCCAAGTGGATAGGCAAGTGTCCAAGTTGTAACGAATGGAACACTTACGTTGAAGAAGTAGTTCATAAAGAAAGCAAGAACGATCGCCTTCAATTATTTTCAGGAAATAAAAACCCCAAACAATCCAACAAATCAATTTTATTACAGGATGTGGGTCTGCAGGATTTCCCGCGCATTGCCGTTCCCGGTAAAGAATTAACGCGTGTATTAGGTGGAGGCATAGTTCCCGGAAGCCTTGTATTATTTGGCGGCGAGCCGGGCATTGGTAAATCAACATTAATGTTGCAATTAGCTTTGCGTTTAAAAAATTTAAAAATACTTTATGTTAGTGGTGAAGAAAGCGAACAACAAATAAAAATGCGCGCAGAGCGCATTGGCGTTACAACTGACAACTGTTTTATCCTCCAGGAAACAAATACACAAAATATTTTTCAGCAAATAGTTGAAATAGAACCTCAACTGGTGATCATCGATTCTATTCAAACATTACATACAAGTTATATTGATAGCAGTCCGGGTAGTGTTAGCCAGGTACGTGAATGCGCCGCTGAATTTTTACGTTTCGCCAAAGAAACCAACACACCTGTTTTTATGATAGGCCATATAACCAAAGAGGGCAGCATAGCAGGCCCTAAAGTGTTAGAACACATGGTTGATACCGTTTTGCAATTTGAGGGCGACAGGAACCACATTTACCGTTTATTAAGAGCGACAAAAAACCGTTTTGGCAGCACCAACGAAATGGGTATTTACGAAATGAATGGCGATGGCCTTCGCGAAGTAACCAATCCATCAGAGATTTTAATTACCGCACGCGATACGCCAACCAGCGGTGTAGCTATTTCTGCTACAATGGAAGGCAACCGCCCTATGTTAATAGAAACACAGGCTCTTGTAAGTAGCGCTGCGTATGGCACACCGCAACGCTCATCAACCGGTTTTGATCTGCGTAGATTATCCATGTTGCTGGCCGTATTAGAAAAACGCTGCGGATTTAAATTGGGAGTAAAAGATGTTTTCATAAATATTGCCGGGGGCATACGCGTTGAAGATCCGGGAATTGATCTTGCTTTGGTGTGCGCTATTTTAAGTAGCAACGAAGACCTTCCAATTCCGCAAGACGTTTGTTTTGCGGGCGAGGTGGGTTTAACAGGAGAGATCCGCCCCGTTAACAGAATTGAACAACGCATTAGCGAAGCTGAAAAATTAGGCTTCAAAAAAATAATAGTAAGTAGTTACAACCTAAAAGGAATAAACGTAAATTCATATAAAATTAAAATACTCTCTGCAAGCAAAATGGAAGAGGTGTTTAGTTTAATATTTGGATAATGAAAAACGGTTCAATAATATTTCTTCTTTTTTTCTCTCTTTCAGGTTTTTCACAGGATCAAAGAAAAATAGACAGCTTAATAAAAGTAGCCTCTACCGCAAACGATACTACAAAACTAAATTGTTATAACCGTATTGCGGCTTTATACCAGGGCAATGATAACGAAAAAATAAAAGAATATGCCGGTAAGATTCTTCAGTTGGCAACGAAGATCAATAATAAAAGATACATTGCTTTAGCGTATCTAAAAACAGGTGTTTATTATTATTTCCAAAGTAATTATGATAGTGCCGGGGTTTATTTTAATAAAACCATATTACTTTCAAAAGCGGCAAATAACCTTATAGTTGAATCAGACGCCCATCAGAATTTAGGTATTATGTACTCTGACCATTCTGAATTTCAAAAAGCAATCAGCGAACTTATTCTTGCTCAAAAAATACAAGAGCAATTAAAGAATAATAAAAACATAGCAAATATAAAAAACAACATTGCGGTCTTGTATATCCGCCAAAAAAACTATGTGCTGGCAGAGAAACATATTCTGGAGGCCATTGCTTTAACAGATACCACTAAGCTGCAAGGCTTATTGGGATACCCATATTCTAACCTTGGCATAATTTACCAGGATAGGGAGCAACACCTCCAGGCGAGTAATTTTTACAAAAAAGCGTTACGTGAATTTGAGTATATATCAGATTTTTATGGAATGTCTGCATGCTACAATAATCTTTTCCTGTCGTATATAAATCAAAATAAAATTGATTCGGCAATTATTTTTAATAATAAGCTTAAGGCTATTGCAAAAAAACAAAATGATATTGCAAATGATTTTTTAAGCAATTTAAATTTTGAGATCGCTTACCAACGGTTTAAGAAAAATCCTGTTTTGGCAAAATGTTATTTGGACAGTATGAGAACCGTTTTGCCGGTTTTAAATAAACCAGATAATAACGTTGCGTTTTACCAGGAACTGGCCACTTATAACTTCTTGTATGGTAACGTTGATACCGGCCATTTTTACATGGATAAATTTTTAACACTAAAAGATTCCATTACTTCCAGCGAAAATGCAATGATAACCGGCGAGCTTCAAACAAAATATGAGAGCGAGAAAAAAGATCTTGAACTAAAACAAACCAATTCAGAATTAAATTTGGAAGAAGAAAAGAATAAACGAAAAACAATTATTATTTGGCTTGGTACCGCGGCCTTTGGCGGCACTTTGTTTTTTCTTGTACTTGCGTTTATTAATTATCGCAAAGCAAAAAAGGCAAATGTTATAATTCAAAATCAAAACCTTGTTTTAGAATTACAAAAGAAAGAAGTAGAAGATCAAAAACATATTATAGAAGAGAAACAAGCGGAAATAATTTCCAGTATTAATTATGCGCAACGTATACAAAGTGCTGTTTTAACCGGCGAAGAGGTTTGGAACAAGATCTCAAAAGAACATTTTATTATTTTTCAGCCTCGTGATATCGTAAGCGGCGATTTTTATTGGGCACATGTTTTATCAAATGGTCGCGCCGTGTTTGCACTAGCTGATTGTACGGGCCACGGTGTGCCCGGAGGTTTTATGAGTATGCTGGGTAATAGTTTTTTAAATGAACTGGTAGTTGAAAATAAATTATTTAAAGCCGATGAGATCTTGAACCGATTACGCGATAAAGTAATTGCAGCTCTTTTTCAAAAAGGACAAACTCAGCAAAAAGACGGCATGGACATGGCTTTATGCGTTTGGAATAAAATGGATAACTCTTTAGAGTTTGCCGGAGCGAACAATGTTTTGTATTTGGTAAGAGATAAACAATTAACCGAATACAAAGGCGATAAAATGCCAATTGGTACCTATTTAGAGGAAAACAAAAAATTCAGTTCACAAAAGATCTTTTTACAAGCAAACGATATTATTTATTTAAGTACCGATGGATTTTCTGATCAGTTTGGTGGCGACAAAGGAAAAAAATTCAAGTCAAAACAACTCGAAGAATTATTGGTTGAGGTATCGGTATTAAACTTCGACGAGCAAAAACAAAAACTGGTAAGCTCTTTTTCCCAATGGAAAAAGAATTTTGAGCAAACCGACGACGTAAGTCTTATAGGAATAAAAGTAATTTAAAATTAAAAAACATGAAAAATAAGTTTGCAGTTACAGTTTTAGCTTTGATTTTTATTTCACAACAAATTTTCGCGCAATTAAAACCTGTAGCTTATCTTGATGGAACGCAAAAATTAAACGGACAGTTAGCAACGCCAAAAAACCCCAACAAAAAGAAAGCCGGAGTTTTAATTTTGCCTTCGTGGATGGGCATTGATGCTAATTCAAAAGAAAGAGCAGAAATGTTAGCCTCGCAAGGTTATTATGCTTTTGTGGCAGATATTTATGGCGAAGGAAATTATCCGCAGGATAAAAAGAAAGCAGGAGAACTTTCAGGATTTTATAAGACTAATGTTGCGGAGTATCACAAGCGCATAAAATCAGCTTTGGATGAATTAATAAAGAGTGGTGCCGATGCAAATAACATTGTGGTTATTGGTTTCTGTTTTGGCGGCACCGGTGCATTAGAAGCGGCGCGTGCAAATATGGCATTTAAAGGTGTTGTATCATTTCATGGTGGCTTGGGTAGAGATACAGCAAGAACTATTGAACCCATAAATGCAAAAGTTTTAGTGTGCCATGGTGCCGATGATTTTTTTGTCCCCGATGCACAAATAAAAGCCTTTCAAAATGAAATGCGTAAAGCCAAAGCAGATTGGGAAATGGTGTATTACGCCAATGCGGTGCATGCATTTACCGATAAGGCAGCCGGTTCTGATAATTCTAAAGGCACTGCCTATAACGAAAAAGCAGCAACACGCTCTTGGGCATTAATGATTGAATTTTTAAAGGAAGTGTTTAGCTAACCAAGTAAAGGATAGTTTTTACTCATTACAAGAATCCATTCACTCGCTGTTTATTCAACAATAAATTCTTACTAAACAGAATTACTATTTCCCTCATTCATCCAAAAAATGTTATTGGTAATGTTTAGTTTTAAAATGTAAATGAACTAAACAATGAGAACAATAACTATTAAAAAAAGAACGCTTGGCATATTTTTATTGCTTTCGATTTTTACTGTTTCACTTAAAAGCCAAACGATCATAACAGCTACTAACGTTTCAGGCACGTGGAACCTTGCGGGTTCGCCGTATACTGTTCAGGTGAGTACACAGGTTCTTGCAAATCAGGCGCTCACTATTGATCCGGGTGTTATAGTTAAGTTTATGCCTGGTACAAAGTTAGATATAACCGGCCAGTTAATAGCTTCGGGCACCGCAAATCAACCTATTTTATTCCAGGCAAACGATACCACTAGTTGGGCTGATAGCACAACACTTTCAGGCGGATGGGGTGGATTGACCTTTATGACCTATTATGATCCCACACCAGATCAATCTGTTTTAAAATACTGTACCATTACCGATGTAAAATCAATTAGCCCTTCGCCAACAAACAACGCCTTTACCTGCTACAGAAAAATAAAAGCGCAGCACTGTAATTTTACACATTACCTGGGCAAAGGTGTTTGTATTTTTAGCTCCATGCAAACATCAGCAGATACCACGGAGTTTACTAATTGTAATATCACCAATAATCACTTTTTAAGTTTTGGAACGTTTTATGCGGCCTATGTAATGATCACAAATAATTTCAACGGTGGATTAATAAAAATAAAAAACTGTGATTTTAGCAATAACCACAAGGCAGGTGTTTTAAGTGGCTATATGGGTGAAATTGTAATTGAGAATAATACATTTCATGATAATGATATGCCTCACGAATTTTCGCTGGTTGATCTTGCAGATAATACACCAATAATAAGAGCGAATAAAATTTACAATAATCATTGTGGTGAAGAAGCATTTTACGTAATGTTAATACACCGGCTGTTATAGAAAATAATCTTATTTGTAATAACGATATGGTTTGGCTTGATCCTAACAGTGGCCATACGGTTAGCGACGGTGTTGCTATTTTTGCATCGGGTAGTTTGTGTGGTGGCGATGTTGTACCTCAGTTAATAAGAAACAATATTATTGCCAATAATTTAGTAAATGGGGAGATCATTTATTTAAATAACGCCAAGGCAACCGTATCAAACAATCATATCGTTAATAATAGTTTCAACTGTTCGTATTCTAAATTCAGTATTTTTGTTATAACCTATAACTTCTTTGTTAATCTGCCTGTTGCAACAGAGGCAAATATTAAAAATAATTTGTTCTTCTCTAAATCTTCAACAAACAGTATTGATACGGTTGATTGCATAAACATTTTCGCTTGTTCTAAAGTTTTGGTAGAGAATAATTATTTTCCCGGCGCGTTTTATCAAAACGTTAAAGTAAATTATATAGATAGTTTGCTCGGAGATTCCACAAGTAACCTTATAGGAACAATACCAAGCATGATTATGCCAACGCTAAATAATAATTATACCACAAACGCATTAACCGCAAACTTTAAACTATTGCCTAATTCACCATGCATAAATTCAGGCGATACAGTTAAATGTATGGTCTCTACTATAGATTATGCAGGCTCAAGCAGGATAACCAATACCATCGACATTGGCGCCTATGAGTTTTTTGAATTGACCACAGGAGTGAGTGCCACAAACGAAAAACCAAAAGATCAATTTACAATTTATCCAAATCCCGCAACAAATTACATAAACATTACTTCTGAAATTCAGATCTCTAAAATAGAAGTTGTTAATGCGATGGGGCAACTAATGTATAGCGAAAATAATATTGAAACAAACAATAAAATGTTTGATCTTAGTACATTTTCACCTGGCATTTATTTTTTGCAAATATATAGTGGGAGCGGTGTAGCGATTAAAAAAGTAGTTAAACAATAAATAAATTATTGCGAAACCAATTTTCTTGCTTCATTAATATCCATACGCTCACCATTTTTCATGGCTATTACAAAACAATCTTTAAAACCTTTTTCGCGTAATTGATTTTGGTGATTAACAGCGTCTTTTATTTGTGTAAAATTTCCGGAAGTATATTTTAAAATGTTTTTTGCTTTGTAATAAGAACCGCTAACAACCGCACTAAATTTATCCTGTTTTAAATTTAATTCTGTTTCGCTGCTTGCAAATTGTACTTTAAAAACAATTTCTGTTTTATTCGCAATAATCGCGTTATTTTTTTCTTTCTCTTTTTCTAATTTTTCCTTTTCGGCTTTTTCACGCGCCTCTTTTTCCTTTTGTTCTTTCTCTTTTATTTCTTTTTCTCTCTGCTCTTTTTTAAACTTTTCTGCAATTTCTTTTGCGCTTGCTGCTGTATCTATTTTTAATTCTTTTGGTGCAGTTGTATCCTTTAAAGTAATGTTGGTGTATTTGCCATCGTCCACTTTTACCTTATCTTTTTCCTTTACTTCAATTTTAAGCTCTTCTTTTTTCTCATCTTCGTCTTCATCATCTTCCACTTTCTTTTGTCCGGGAATGTTGCCCGCTTTTATATTTTCATTTTCCAGGGGCTCCTGGTTTTCTATATCATCATTATATTCTTTTTTAGTTCCCTCAATATCATCCTTATATTTTCGCAAACCCCTAAACAGGGCTTTAGCTAAATATTCTTGCCCCTTATGGCTACCTAAAAAACTTTCCTCCAATGGGTTTGTCAAATAACCTATCTCTGTTAAAATGCTTGGCATGGCTGTTCTCCAGAGCACCCAAATACTTTGGCGGTGCACACCTTTATCAACGCGGCCTGCTTTTTTTATGTATTCATCCTGAATTTTAACAGCCAGGTTAGCACTTTGTATCACATAAGCGGTGGTGTAATTGCTCATAATGATATAACTTTCTTCGCTTTCAGGATCAAAGCCTGCGTATTTTTTTTCGTAATCATCTTCCAGTAAAATAGCTGAATTTTCACGTGTAGCTACTTTCATTTTACCTTCTTCATTCTTTAGGCCCATAACGTAGGTTTCTGTTCCAAACGGTACCGGGTTTGGCTTTTCAACCACAACATATTTACCTTTTTTGTTTTTATAGACCTTTGCCCTTTTTTTGCCTGTTTTAGGGTCTTTTATCATTACCGCTTTTCCGGCAGCATTGCAATGAATGGAAATAAAAAGATCGGCCTTTGCTTTGTTGGCGATCTGCGCACGGTCTTCCAGCTCAACAAACACGTCGGTAGTGCGCGTGTAAATTACTTTAACATCTTTTAAATTCTCTTCAATTAGCTTACCAAGCTTTAGGGCAACAGCTAAAGAGATATCTTTTTCTTTATGCGTAACGCCGCTACAGCCGGGGTCTTTACCACCGTGGCCGGGATCTATAACAATTATCTTTATAGAATTATTTTTGTCTTTTTTAAAATGCGTAAATGCGCCAAACAGCCCAATAATGCATGTCAGGAAGGCAAAATATTTTAATTTTTTAACCATCTCAAATAATAAATACCTATGCAATACCGTAAAGTATTGTAGCTTTGTAAACTTGCATTGGTTGGAATAAAATTATCCTATTCGGCTTGATAAAACCGCAACATAAAAAACTAGTTTTCTTCTTTGGCTTGTTAATATCTTTAAGTGTTAACTCTTTAATAGCGCAAACACCCCAAAAAGATACGTTAACAAATGTTATTTCCGACACTATAGTAACCATAGAACCCTCTGATGACACAGGAATACTGCAAGATCCCATCATTTATTCCGCCACCGATAGCGCTGTTTTTTTAAGCTCGGGCAAACAGGTTTTGCTGTATGGAAAGGCCCATGTAGAGTTTGGCGATATGAACCTTGAATCTGAGTTTATTGAAATTGACTACGCAAAGAACATTATAACGGCTTATGGCAAAAAAGACAGCCTGGGCAAAAATGTTGGTAATCCTAAATTTAAAGATGCCTCTCAGGAAATGGAAGCCGACAAGATCATCTATAATTTAAAAACAAAACGCGGTAAGATTTTTAACGCACTCACAAAACAAGGCGAATTATTGGTTATTGGCAGCGAAATAAAAAAAGACAGCACCAATATCATTTACATGAAAGACATGAAATGCATTCCTTGTCAGTATCAGGATGCGCGAACTGTTTTTAGAGCCACTAAGGCAAAAATAATACCGGATGATAAAATAGTTACGGGTCCCATGTACCTTGAAGTTGGCGGCGTACCAACGCCTTTGGGCTTGCCGTTCGGATATTTTCCTAACTCTAAAAAGCAACACAATGGCATTTTGATCCCAACATTCGGAAACTCCGCAACTCAGGGCTTTAATCTGCGTAATGGTGGCTTTTATTGGGCAATAAACGATAAAACCGATATGATCATTCGCGGTGATATTTACGGTAATGGTAGCTGGGCATTAAACTCTACCAACAATTATAATGTTCTTTATAAAGCAATGGGTAATACTTATTTAGGTTACAGCGAGTTTAATATTGGCGATAAAGATATTCCTAAAACCTACAGTAAGCAAAAAGCGTATGAAGTAAGGTGGACGCATAACCAGGATAATAAAAGTGATCCGACAATACGTTTTGGCGCCAACGTAAATTATGTAAAGAATCAAACCTATAATCGTATCAACGCGATAAACTCAGGTCAATTTCTTCAAAACTCGTTTCAGTCGAATGTTAACTTCACAAAAACATTTAAATTAAGCTCTTTAAGCTTAAACGCTACACATAGCCAAAATTCTATTTCAAAAAGGGTAGAAATGACCTTTCCATCTTTAACATTTAACATTAACCGTTTTTATCCTTTCCGTAAAGAAGGAAAAGTAAAACAAAATGTATTTGATAAAATTGGCGTCAATTATTTATTGGAAGCAAGAAATACTTTAAGCTGGAAAGATACAATTGGGGGCTTGGGAAACAACTTTTTAGATAGTTTAAAATATGGCGTTAAACACTCCTTACCAATTTCTACCAATTTTAATATGTTTAAATACATTACCGTTACACCGGGTTTAAATTTATCATCGGTTATGTATACAAAAAGTATAAACAAGTATTTTTCTACACAGGATACAAATATTGGAAAAGTGTACACGCAAAATGTAAATGATTTTGTAACAGGTTACGATGCTAATTTTTCTACCGCTTTTAATACAAAAATATTTTTTGACTACATGTTTAAGAAGGGAAAAGTAAAACAGATCCGTCATTTATTAATCCCCACATTATCGTATTTGTATCGTCCTGATTTTGGAGAAGAACAATATGGTTTCTGGAAAAAAGTACAGGTAGATACAACCGGAAGAAATTTTCAAAACTATTCAGTATTTGAAAGAAGTATTTTTGGCGGCCCTGCTATTGGCGAACAAAACGCCCTCTCGCTTAACTTAAGTAATAATATTGAAGCAAAGCTGAAGCAAAAATCCGATACAGGGGTTACCTATTCAAAAAGAACATTAATGCAAAACATAAGCTTAAGCGGCGCTTATAATTTTGCAGCAGATAGTTTTAACATGAGCCAAATAACTGTTTCTGCACGTACAAAATTGTTTAAATATTTTGATGTAGTGGCAAATTCCACTTACGATCCCTATGCTTTTGATGCAATAAATAAACGGTCTATGAATAAATTCTCTTATTCAGAAAACGGGACATTGGCGCGTTTAACTACAGCTAACTTTGCGGTTAACACAAGCTTCGGAAGTAATATGATTGAGGCGGCAAGAAAAACGAGACAGGCGCCAAAACTTACTAATGGAGCAGAGCAGGGCGCTAAGAACGATTTGGATGCTAATGAACAATTATCGTGGAATTTAAATATTTATTATAATCTCACCCTGGCAAATCCGGATAACAGGAAATTACAACCCACACAAACGTTAAATTTTAGCGGCGATCTTACACCAACAAAAAACTGGAAAATTGGCGTTACAAGCGGCTATGATTTTACAAATCAACAGGTAAGTTATACGAGCTTTAATATTTACCGCGATCTTAAATGCTGGGAAGCGCGCATAGACTGGATCCCCTTTGGCTTAAGAAAAAGCTACAACCTAACTATTAATTTAAAAGCATCTATGCTAAGCGATTTCAAGATCCCGAAACGTAGCCCGCCAATAGATAATTTTTAAAATTAATTTGTTTTCTTAAATTAATCCTATCACAAGGTCATTCCGGCCGTGAGCCGGAATCTCATTACTAAATCCGGATTAGTGCTGAGACCCTGAATCAAGTTCAGGGAGACTGCAAAAGTATTATATTTTACAAGCGTTATATTTTCTCAAATCGCTTCACTGTTTTCCCATCAACAGCAATTGTTTCAGCAAACATGCTTAAAGGCCGTACCCATAAATTCTCACCTTCTTTTTGATAAGTTGCTTTGTAAACAACTAGTTTCTCTAACGTTTCGCTGTGTGTAGCAATACCTATTACTTCGTAGATTTTACCTTTGTAGTGTTTGTATAAGCCTAACTCTATACTCATAATTTAACCACATAGATACATAGAATTTAAGAGAGAAAATAAAAATTATGCTTAAAGTTGAACATAGCCTTGAAGCGAAGCTTCAACTATGATTTACTATTTTGTAGCAAGTTGGAAAAACAAGAACTATGTGCCTATGTGGTTAAAAAATCAACTGGTGTGGTCCGCCACAATAACCCATTTATTATCTATCTTTTTCCAAAGCAAAGTAAAATGTCCTCCGCTTGGTTTTTCTTTATCCAATTCCCATTTGCCAATTATATAAATACTTGTTTTAGATAGTTGTTCAGATGAAAGAATAGTAAACTTTAAAATACCCATAGCTGTTTTATCAGGATAGCTTTTGATGTAATTATCAAGTGTTTTTTGCCAGCCATAAGTAAGGCCTTTGCTGCCAATAAACTTAAGGCTATCGTTGTTCCAGTAAAAACTCATAAAGCCTCTTATATCGCCGTTATTCCAGGCCAGTTGCTGGGCCGACATAATATTAGAAACGGTTTTACGGTCGCCTTTCAGATCTTTCTGTGCAAAAGAACAAAAGCAACAAACGGTAAAAAGTATAAATACAGTTTTTCTCATAGTTGTAAATTTACTTAAATTGTATTATCTTTGATCCCAGTTCTTTTAAAACACTTATTAAGAAAAGCAGAGGGAAACGCCCGTTGAAGCTTTACCAACCCTTATAAGAGTTTCTAGTTATTTTTGTTTCTAAAGTTTCTTGTTCTAAAACCAGAAACACGAAACATCAAACCAGAAACCTTAGAAAGAAGGTGGGAATTCGTTACGGTTAAATCGTAAAAAATAAGTCGGAAATATTAGTTGAACATTTTATTAAAATAATTATAAAAACTAATCCCTTCCGGTGCAAACCAGGAGGGATTTTTTATTTAAACAAAGTATATGAGTACAATTGAACAGGAACTAGAAAAACGTGTATTGGTAATTGATGGTGCTATGGGAAGCATGATCCAACAGTATAAACTGGAGGAAAAAGATTTTCGTGGTAAACGTTTTGCAGATTGGCATAAAGATCTGCAAGGTAATAATGACCTACTCTCTATTACGCAGCCACAAATTATTAAAACCATTCATAAAGAATATTTAAAGGCCGGCGCTGATATTATTGAGACCAATACATTCAGCGCTACTACCATTGCAATGGCTGATTACGAGATGCAGGAACTGGCCTATGAATTAAACTTTGAATCCGCTAAAGTGGCTAAAGAGGCTATTGCAGAATTTAAAAAAGAATTTCCCGAATTTGCGTCTATACCAAAATTTGTTGCCGGCGCACTGGGGCCAACCAACCGTACTTTATCTTTATCTCCAAATGTTAATGACCCGGGCTTTAGAGCAATTACTTTTGATGAATTAGTTACTGCCTATACAGAGCAAGTTAAAGGCCTTATCGATGGCGGTGCAGATCTTTTATTAGTTGAAACTATTTTCGACACGCTAAACGCAAAGGCTGCTTTATATGCTATTCAAAATTATTGCGAAAGCATTGATCTTAAAATGCCGGTAATGGTTTCGGGTACAATTACTGATGCCAGTGGAAGAACTTTATCAGGACAAACAACCGAGGCGTTTTTAAATTCAGTTTCACACGTCAACCTGCTAAGCGTTGGTTTAAATTGTGCTTTGGGCGCAAAAGACATGAGGCCTTATTTAGAAGAGCTTTCTGATAAAGCACCTTTTTATGTA
>JAULBY010045221.1:0-12720 GCA_032358315.1 Ophiocytium majus
GGCCGCCAGTGAGCGGGCTGGCATGCATGTGTCATGGGCTCTTGCACGCCCCCAAGTGCAAATAAATAAAACTGCTGCTGCTACTACTACTACTGCTGCTGCTACCACCAAAAATAATAAATATAATAAAAATACGGTATCACGATCGCAACAATAATAATTATTATTAATAATGTTACAGTACAGTAATGATAATAATATATTGTTCTTGATAAAAATCATGTACTACGTCGAAGTACTTGGAACTATTTAACTTGTGCATGATGTGGTGCAGGCAGGGCCGCTAGCGCAGTGGCGTTTGCAAAGTGGGTTGAACAGCAGCTGCTGTGGCAACACTTGGCACGAAGCAGCTGCCTGTTGGTAAGAAGCTGCAGGTGAATAGGCATGTGTTCATACAGTTCATACCTAAAAAGTGGCAAAAACTACCTGGCTCGTACTTCAGAAGTATTTCTTACTGGCTGCGCTTTCTGAATTTGTTATTGTGCTTCAAGTTGAGGTGTTCACTTGCCTGTTAACTTAAAGGGAGTAGGAGTGGGAGGAATTAGTCTAGTTTCAGGTGCCCAGTTGCAACATCTTTGGCAGCGGAAAGTACGCAGCCCCTGGTACACAAGGATATCACTGAAGCGTATGCACCACCTGGAAGCACACTACTGGTATACTTCTTGAAGTAGTATAAGAATCATAAGAGGTGTCCCGGCCAGTGAAGGGCCGGACCAGCACCACTACTACTAGCCTACTAGTAGTACTGAGTATGATGCATTCCTGTATAGAACTAACACTGCAGTGTGTAATGTGTGTGTGGCACTGTGTCATGGTGGCGGTGACAGCTGTTGCCAACAGTGTGCAGGCAGCCGCACGGGCAGTCTAGTGCCGCTGGCTGGTGCAGCATGCGCCTGCCAGTGATGCTCGGGCGTCCATTGCACACTTGCTGGGCCAGGCACAGCCGTGTGGCCCGCGCCAGATACATAGTCCCATAAAATATATAAAGTAAGTAAATACTAAGTAAATTATTTAGTACTTCTTGAAGTAGAAAATAAAGACGATAATAATTGAGACTGAGGTTTCATTTACTGGCACGCTGTTTACGTACTGACGCAGGTTGTCAGGCCAGGGAACGCCTTCATCCCGCGCCAACGCACCATGGTGTGAAGGGGGCGCTGCATGGTAATTGAGATTCAACATCTTGACCGTGTCCATAGGTGTTGCACGCATTCAATCAGTGCCCAAGCTGTAGCCTGGGCGGACCACCATGGTGTGGTGCACCGTTACAGCTCCCTTGCCATGAGGGAGCTGTACAGTATTGACGATACTTGAAGTGCCATCACTGGTTCGAAGTGCTTCGAAGTATATGGTTATTCATACGAGTGGGCACGTTATGACAAGCATGTACCAGAAAAAAATGTGCCCACCCTGCCGTCACTGGTGCCACAATAATGAATTATAAAATCTACAAGTGACCGTGGCACACAACATTGTACGGCTGCGAGCAGAGTAGTACCAGAGCTGGCCGACACAGCAGCAGGGGGCGGCGGCACCCGGCCGCCCAGGCCTGGCCGCTCATCATCAGAGGGTAGTTGAAGTATTATACTATAATACAGCTGTTGTCAGCCAACAGTCTCCATGGCCCTCGTTTGCGCTTGGCAGGAGACACGGCGGCTTAGGACCTGCAGGTCAGAGTCGCTCCCGACCTCTGCCGCCAGTGCTGCCTTCATCCGCATCCCCTGGTTCACACTGGTGCTGCTGGTGTGCAGCAGTCAGCAGCCACAGCAGCAGCCGCGCACCAGGTGCTGGTGCCCGGGCGGTGGTGTTAGGTCATGACAATTTCTAGAATGCAACAAAGGGTGCTGGCTTTCTTGCCGTTAGCATCATGCCGCCTGCCCTGAACGTGCGGGTTGACCATGGGCAAGGCTGCAGCGACTGCAGCACAGTCTCCCGCCTCATTTTCTCGTTCGACTGGAGTGGGTAAAATTACCTCAGGGGTGTTCTGCAGCCCTGAAACGGTTGTGAAGTGTGCAGCAGCTGTGGTGCATGTGCGTGTCAAAACCTGAGCCTCAGTTTAAGAGGCGCTTTGAACGCTCTGTCCCTATTGGCTTTACCCCACCGAAAACGACGTTTCGACTGGCCATCCGTAACTGATATTCTGTCACATTTGTAACTAGCAAATCATGCTTCTGAAGTATTTCCTTCAGGGGAAGAGCAACAGGCACTAGGCGGTATCAGCACTGCCTGCCAGTACTGCCCAAAGGCCCACGTGGGAGCACAGTGGTGGCTGGCATGCATCACCAAAAACTGTGCAACACCTGTCACAGCACGGCGTGTTACGCCGCGCGCATTGTGGTCACACTTCTTGTAACACAGGTCTGTGCACGGGGCTGACAGGGCGCATCGCACCGCCAACATGTGTTGTTGATATAAAGACCACTACACAGATTTTATTTCTGTTGTACGGACAGCAGATACCGACGTCGGCACACGGAAACCCACTTTGGTCTGACAGCCTGCCCACATCATCGCAAGTCACACGCACGGAGAGCTGCGCAGTGCCAGCAGCAGCAGCAGCAGCAGCAGCAGCAACCGCAGCAGCCGCAGCAGCAGCCGCAGCAGCAGCTGCAGCAGCAGCTGCAGCGGCAACACTAGCAGTTGCCCACCACTGCTGGGGCACGTCTCGCCGCATGGGCGGAACAATTGCCCTCGAAGCTAGGCTTTGCGCGGCCCACCCTGCGGCCGGGCGATGCTGCCCTTGTCACCTGCCTGCTGCTGCTGCTGCAATGTCTGCGATCGCTGCTCCGCCAGGGTCAGGCGGCCCTGTGGAGCATGAGAACGCTGCGCACATTCTTTCTGAGGATGCCAAGATTTTGGTTGCTTCTCACCTTGCAAGCGCTGCCGTTGCGCCTCCCTTCGGGCCGCCAGCGTGCTGCCCCGGGTCTGCATGCTTCCCACGCCTTTTTGCCGCGGCAGCAGCAGCAGCAGCGCCACGCCTCCCACACCGTGAGCCAGCACAGCAATGACAAAATCAAATTTCTGAAGTTGTGACAGCAATTTGCGCCCCTGCGCCTCAGCAAGTGAGCTTGCAAGCAAGGTGCCATTTCGCAGGTTTGTGGTTGAGAGACTCCATAGAACAGACACACAATCACCAGCTCAGGCAACAAGCAACAGAGAACGGCCAGCCTACTACTGTAGTAGGCATAAGGGGATGTGAGACATGCGATTCTCAATCAGGCGCCCCTGAGGCTTAACGCCAGCGGTGCTCCTCAATCCAGCGCAGCACTGCATCAGCAAGGGCTTGCGGCAGCCTATGCCTGGCAACGGGGCACACCACCGCCCGCGGTACCGCCGCCACGCATGCCTCCGGGTACCACGGCAGTGCGCTCGCTTGCGCCCACTCCAGAACATGCAAGTGCCCATTGCGCGCCGCACTTGTGCACGCGTGCCCGTCCCACTCGCACCCATGCGCCCGCGCCCACTGCAGCACCTCCAGGTGTCCGCCCCCCGCTGCACAGGCATAGGACCAGGTGTCCATGGCACAGCCACCAGCCACCACGCACTGAAGGGCCGCTAGGATTCCGTGTGCGGCGCAGGAGCGAGCGAGGTACTTGCTCTTGGGGCAGCCGCTGTCGAGTGCCCACTGCACGGTGGCGGCTGAGAGAGCGGCACGGTTGGTGCTGGACTCCTTGGAGTGGTTGGCGCTGTAGATGGAGCGCCACTCGCGGCAGACTGTGGCTATGTGAAGGTAGTGGCCGGCGCCCACAAAGAGCTGCAGAATCTCGGACCACACGCCAGCGCCTGCACCACAACAACAATAACAACAACAACAACAACGCAACGACCACACATCAGCAGTTGCACATTCAGCAGCGTGGCAAGGGATTCAATCCATCAGTGGCTGCCAGTTCATGGAGTAATTGGTACATAGTGTATGTACATGTACTTCACAGTAGTACAGCAGGCGGCGCTGACATGCATGGTGGGTGCCTCAGGCGGGCATATGTGACACGCAGAGACATCCACTGGCATAAACAACCGCACATATAGATCACCACACAGGCTTCGGCCTGGCTTTCTGCCCCAGCCACGGGAGTACAGACCTGGGCTCAGTCACCTTTTTGGTTTCTTTCACAAACGCCATTCCAGCATGCCGCAGTGCAAAGCAGGTGTGCATGGTGCAGTGCAAAGCAAGTGTCCAACATGTGTGTGTGACACATAATTGTAGATCCCAGCAAGGCTTGCTTGGGGGTAATTCGGAATTCTGGGAGTTTCTACTGTAAGATGTGAAAGTCGGGAAAGCGAGTATGCACAATGCACACTACCGTCTTAACTAGGGTTGCAAAACGACGTATATGTGACGGTGACATGCGGTGTAAATCTGTATAATGTATAAAACGACGTATATATACGTACACATAGGCGGATATCCGTATATCCGGCCGTATATGACGACATTACAGACCCACAACGATGCTGGTGACCATTTTAGTGGCTGTGCACCAAAAGTTGTCAGTCGCACATGCGCATATGCAAACATGATAATACATTTCCATATTATTTGAGTATTCTTCTGCCTTGTTTGCTCATGCATGCCAACATGTCCTGCACACTTCATAAGCCCACTTAGCATGTTGTTCCCCCGGTGAGAAGGGGTCAGATAGGGCACCGCGGAACATGGCGGCACGCCTGCGCCTGCACAGGTGTCAGCATGCGTTGCCGCACTTTGAAGCTTGTGTGAGAGGTAACTGGCAGGCGCTGCCGTCAGGAACATATACGACGGCGTATACGGGTCTCAGGTATACGCCGTAAGGACTTTCGCATCCCTAGTCTTAACCACACCAAAAGCCAAAAATTGGCCACATTGAAGTACCATAACACTTCTTACTTACAAACAAGGCTTTAACAGGGCCGCTGGCCCCCACCAGACATGCACCCCAGCTTTGGCAAGGTAGCATGCTGGCAACCACCATCATCACATGACACGGGTACCCACAAGCAAATAAGGTACTTCTGAAGTAATAGACAACCGGAAGGCCTAACCCTGTGGTATTTACAGCCATGGAGTGCGCCCTTTTGAATTATTGATGATCCTACTGTTGCGCTTGTAACTTGGTTAACAGCTTTGGCATAAAGTCCTCTTCAGCAGTGTTTATTGGGGGGGGAGGGGGGGGGCTGCTGCACGCAAAACTGCAGAAATCGCACCAGCGGGTGTCAATAAACTAGAGGAGGACACCACACCAGCCCCGTTTTAACACGAGGTGCGCCATTAGACAATGTGCTGGTTGTTCAGAGCATCTCCACCGGTGACGGCTAAACCAGGTGGCTAATGGGTTCCTTAGCCCAGGGCGATAGAACGTTCCAGGAACGCCTTGCCCTTCCAGGCTCCGCAACCCACCTGTTGCGGAGGTTGCCAAATGGTGTAGGTGTGCGAGCATGTGCCACGCCGCTGCCACAGCCACAGCCACGCAGGCGGCTGGGGATGTGATGGGTGTGAGGTGTAAGCCTGCTTGCTACGCCAACGGCGTGCCTGTGCTGGGCTTCCTGGTGAAGCGCAGGGACGGCTACATGCTCAAACGGTTGCTTCGCTGCATGCTGTTGCTGCAACACAGGCGGCGGAGGCTGCCAGCGGGCCCTGCGCAAGCGGACAAGCTCGCGACCGCGTAGTGCCTACCCCTCCCTATGCCTGCGCTGCACACGCCAAGCCAGGGGGCGACACCTGGGCCGCTGTGGCCACAGACACACACGCCGCAGGCGATAGCCACGGCTTTACACCTGCGCTATCCTTGCACGAAATAGACCAAGTGCCACCGCCTATTGAAGTGCGCTAAGCTTGGCCCTTGGTATAGCCCTGCCGGTGGAAGCGTTTAGCACGTGGCCGGGGCTAAGTTTCGCTTTCACCTTCGTTTAACCATCGCCGGTGGAGATGCTCTAAAGACCATATCAACAGACCTGTCATCGTGTATGGCCGTCACGGTGACAGTCGCCGTGAGGCCGGGCTTCAGCTGTTTGTCTGGCAGCATAGCCGACGTCGGCGGCACGCCTTCCCCGTCTTTCGTACAGTCAAGTCGACTTTGTCACGTCCGGGGCAGCCCGGCGCTGCAGCCGGATGCTGCTGGCCGCACTGCCACCGCAGCAGCTGCCTCTGCCATCTTTTGTTGGCGTGCGCAGTCATTCGTGGGGGATCGCTCTAGCTCACCTCGCACGCGCGACTGCTGGGGCTCCGTAACGGCGAATCTCTTGCCAGCAGGCGCCATTCTCCCTCCCGTGTGACGTATCCACCGCCGCCGCTGCCGAGCACTCGCCACTCCTTGTGTGCACACGGTGGTTTGCAATTGCAGGAAGAAACGGCAACGCAGGCACAGGAAACTTCAAATTTGAAGTTATCGTGTGCGCAATCTGAGAACAGACCACCAGCTGAAGCAGCAGGAGCGGGGGCAGTGGGGTGGGCGGGCACGTGCTGAACAGGCGCCAGGGTGGTCGCACAACGCATCTGCCGAGCTGCTGCTGCCCCCCAGGTCTCCCACATGGCAGCGGCAGCATTGCAAGGAGCAGCTGTTGCTGCAGGGTGAGGGGGGAGACGGCAAAGCAAGGCTGCTTCTGCAGCGGGCTGGTGGCGCAGGCGGTGTCGGAGGCTGCTGCCTTTCTCCTGCCTCAAGGGAGGGAGTAGCATTTCAACCACTGCCGCTGGTGGTGGTGCCGGAGCTGCTGTGAGTGCCAATAAAACGCTGGTACGGGGGGCAAATGGGGGCGGGGCCGCAACGAGCCACCACCACCAGCAGCCCTCACGCCTACGATTCCACGCCACCTAGGAAGATGGTGGGGCCTCTGGACATGAACAAGTCGCTGAGGCAGAGCAGCTTCGTGGTCTTCCTGTACTTGCTGAGCGTTGGCGTCATGGTGAGTGGTGGCGCTGGTGACCGATGCGCTGCGGATATGGGTGCACACTGCTAAGTTAAAAGGAGTTGATCTGCGTGTCCTGTATGTTGTTACAGTAAGCGGATCTTCATATAATGGGAGTTGTGGGTGTGAGCCTGCCGATGGCAGCACGTGCGTCACTCAGTAAACAAGTTATTGGTAATATGCTCAATGCTGCAGTCAGAACCTGTGCCGGGCTGCTGCTCGTGAGCCTGCTGTGCACTGTGATTCGACAGCCATGGCACCGCAGGTCTGCTGAGCACTGCTGCTGCTGGAGGATAGAGCTTGCTAAAATTGTACAGAGGGCTGGTCGTCTCCCTAAGTTGTATGACAAGCCATAATTTGCCTTCTGGGGTGCTGCTATATCTGTTACTGTATCACAACGTGGCAGACCTCTCAGTACACTCTGGGCAGTGCTGCCAGCTGTGTATATTTAATGACGCTGACACGAAGTCTGAAGAACAGTAGCTAACTCGTGCATAGTTTTTGGATGATGCTCAGGCTTTCTGATTTCATGTATGTATGTATGCGTACATGCAGTGGCAAACTATGCCACCAGCGGTACACAAGAGTCTGTCGGCGTGGGCAGCAGCAACGGCCACTGCTGGTGCCACAACAATTGTGCGTGTGTATGTCTACACCCTGGCGACAGCAGATGTTGCGCTTGGCAAACATATCTTCCGTAAGAACCCATGTCTTTAGTTGGAAAAACATATGTGGTATGAATGGCAGCTGGGGTCCACCAACTTCTCTAGACTTATTATGATTCTATTATTTTTATATACTTCCGATAGTACAGTGGTAATACAGTGCAATCGCGATTTAGTTCGTTTTGATTGAGTGCGGTTCACGCTGTAGTGCGGGGTCCGGAGCTGGTGCACACCCGCACTACGTCTAGTGCGGGGCCAGGCTGCGCCAGGCGGCACCCCGCACTAAACCGTGGAGCGCCCTGGCCACAGGTTTGTACTGACAGCTGCGTGAGGGTGTGTCGTGACGGCTGCGGCCCCAGTTTGGAGCCATGAGGTGCAGGCAGCACCAAGCCTTGCAGGCACCATGCGGAGTGGGGCACCAGCAGCAGTGCACACCCCCGCCGCCACCAGCACCAGCGCCAGCCGCGTCAGCTGCCGTAGGTGTTCCACTGCCAGCTTCTCGTCGGTGCTGCTGCCCCTTCGGTGAAACCAGGCTTCGCCAGCAGACTCAGGTGACAGCCAAAACTGGCTGTATGCAGCGAGTTTTCGGCCCCTTTTTTGAGATCAAACTTCAACTTCATGACTTCAACTTCATGACTTCAACTGCAGATCAGGCAGTGTTGAAGTTTGATTTAGTGCGGGTCTCGAATTTAGTGCGGGGCCATGCGGGGTGACCCTACCCCGTACTAATCGCGATTGCACTGTATGAATATATACTTCTGAAGTACGAAGCAAGCAGCCTTCAAGGGCAAGCGCAGTGCCACCCCACCAAGTAGACGTGGGGCACTCGAGTCAACATTTCAGAGTCTGTACTGTGCCCAAGGGCACTGCTGGTTCGTTGACTGCTGCATGTGCTGCGACCGCATCGCGCAGAAACACGCACGGAGACCAGAACTGAAATTACGCACACTACTGGCTGATCACGGCCAGCATGCGCACGTTGTTGCAGCTGCAGCCTCCCGGTTTTGAAACAGAAGAGCGCTGTGTGCTCAACTGTACTGTATTTCTGAGACTTTATTGGGTCGACATAACAGTAACAGCTGTGCGGTACCTCTGTCTTTAAAAAACATGAAACTGCGATTGGGTCTGGTGAGATGGTGGGTGGTTGCTACAGACGTTTTCGACACACTTATCTTGAAGTAGAACTAGACAGTTGCAGCTCAAGGATTACTGTGCAGAGCAGGGCAACCGCACTGAACCATTTGATTTGGTGTTTTTGAGGTTTTTGTGCATCATTCGGGCGGAGCAGATAGGGTTTTGCACAGCAGAGCAGGCACATGGCAGTTTCGGTCACGGTGCAGCAGCAGCGCTGCGGGGCGCACATGCGCACTTTTGTTAGCTATATATATATATATATATATTGCGTAATTTGGGCGTAGCAGATGGGGTTTTGCACAGCAGAGCGGACACATAGCAGGGGCGGTTACGCTGGTGCAGCAGTGCTGCGGGGTGCATACCCGCGTTGGGCCAACAAGTGGCACAAAAGTACTACTTGAGGGATTTTTCTGTCTGCGTGCTCATCATGAGCACGTGTTTGTTTTCTTGGCTACTTGTTACTTTTAAGTTCTGTGCCTGGCGCGCGCACTTCTGCGAGCGCGCATGTCGCGTGTCACACACCAGAGATAATCAATAAAATCTATTTCCAGTATGATGATAATAGCACATCGCGTGTGTGGTGCTGCGCACTGTGTTGCTGCACTGTGTCGCGCGCTTGGCATGTACTGCAGTTGAGGCAGTGAGCTGGGTCTGCTGACGCTGCCAGTGTCGCTGCTGCTACGCTGGCATGCTGCCGCTCTGTGTGCCCGGGCAGATCCCGATTTTCCCAACAATGCTGCTCAACCAAGCGCCGGATAAGGCGGCTGCCAGCGTCATCAACGGTTACCAGGTACTACTGTACTAGTAGTACATTGCTACTTCAGAAGTACTTCATATACTTTTCATGTGTCGTTTCATCCTTTGCCTCCACTGGCAGTGCCGGGACGCTGGTGTACATAGTACGAGTGTTACAGTACTTGCATTATTTACACTTGTTATGGGCATGCGGGCAAGGTACACGGGCATGCGCTGCATGTACCGGTAGGCACTGGAACTGCCACTGGAGACCACAACATGGTGTGAAACGCCGATTGCCACTGAACCTGCCAGTGACCCTGCCAGTGCATGCCCTGCTGCTACTTCCTGTGCGCAGACGGTGGGCAAGTGCCTCCTGGAATTTGCTGCCATTCCCGTAGTAGGGGCGCTCGAAAATCACCTACTTGGTACTACTTCAGCACATACTTGAAGTGTTTCAGTATACTGTATTATGTGCCAGTGCAAGTCCCGGTGCCAATGGCCCTGCCATTGACCCTGCCAACGAAACCGCCTGCCGCTACTCCCTGTGCGCAGACGGTGGGCAAGTGCCTGCTGGAGTTTGCCGTGATGCCCGTGATAGGGGCGCTCAGCGACCATGTGGGCCGCAAGCCCCTGCTCCTGTTTTCGGCGTTTGTGGCGCTGCTGGAGTACGTGGCGCTGGCGGTTTCGCCGACGCTGACGGTTTTGACAGTTACGCGCATACTGGGGGGTCTTACGAATGGCGTGACGACCATGGTGTTCGCGGCGATTTCGGACGTGTCAAAGAAGTGCGACAACGCGCAGGTCGCCAGTGTGAGTGCCATATGCTGCTTCAACTTCAAATTCAAATGATGTTGCTTCAACTTCAAGTTTAAGTGATGCTGCTTCAACTCCAAGGATGCTGCTTCAACTTCAAATTTGAAGTTCCTTTGCGCAGCGGGTGGTTGCTTAGTGTGTGCAGCTGCTACTAGTGCACCAGTTTCTCGGGCGTATCCAAGAAGTGTGACAACGCGCACGTCGCCAGCGTGAGTGCGCTGGTGCCGCTTCAGTTGCAACAGGAGTCGCTGTTTTGTGTGTGTCGTGTCATGGCACCTAGTGCAGTAGTAAGTACGACGACCAAAATGATTATGGTGTTGATGTGCCGCTGCAAGTCATGTCTCTGCTAGGACGTGTCAAAGAAGTGCGACAACGCGCAGGTCGCCAGCGTGAGTACCATGATGCTGCTTCAACTTCAAGTTTGAAGTTTATTTGCACAGCGAGGGCTGCTTAGTGTGTGTAGCTGCTACTAGTGCGCTAGTGTCTGGGACGTGTTCAAGAAGTGTGACAACGCGCAGGTCGTTAGCGTGAGTCCGTGCAACCTCAAGTTGGTGCTGCTTGTTTTTTTCGTGTGTGTGTTCTGCAGTACAAACTTGAGGTACACCGTCTGCGGCATACATACGTATACCATTATACTTCGGAGTTTAAGTAGCATGGCATACTTATGAAGTATAGTTCCATATGTACATATGTATTGTACACGTAGCATATGTATCGTAATAAGTGTACTTCAAGTATGTATATATTTCGAAGTGCATGTATACATACACGTAACGTAGTTGCTGGTGCTCAGCACGTGAGTGCAATGTGCGGCAGCACGCATACGACACCCCTGCGCCGCGGTGGTATGTCGCAGCGAGTGCAGTCCACGCTGCTGTCCATTTCGAATGCACCTTTCAGGGCACCATGCTGCCGGTCATGAGGCTGCTGATAACGGTTTTGGACCCGCCACACACACTGCTGTGCTCAGGAAGCGACTACAAACACACACGTAGTATACCACAATTGTTTGGACCAGTATGTGTCAGCTGCGGACGATTTTTTTATTTTTTTTTGATGATTTGCTTCCCAGAAACGACCTGGGAAGTGCTGCATACGCATTCTGAGCACATGTCGTGACATGCTGCACGTTGCTGTATTTTCGACTTCTCTTTGTTTTGCTCTTTCCATGTCCTCAGAATACGGTGTATGCTACGCATTAGGTGCATATATGCAGCATATGTAGGATAATATACACATACTGTTGCATATGTGTTTACATGTGTGGTAGACATGCGTCTGTATACGTGTGCAGACACTTCTGTGTACCTACCTCAGTATATTGTAGAACTATGGTATAATTTTATAGGGTACTGTACTGCAAGAAAGGACATGTATGCACTTCTATGCAATTGTGATTGACCATGTCCATGCTTGTTTCATCATCATACTTCCCATGTCATGCAGAACATGGGGCTGGTTGGCGCCGCGTTCGGGCTTGCATTTATCATTGGACCACTGGTGAGTGTCCGGGCTGAAAAAAAACCTGTATATACTGCTTTTTTTTGCAACATGCCATATATATACTTGTACAGAGGTATTCCGAAGTATCTGGTAGGTTGCGCTGTTTGTGGGGTGAAAATACAAACTGCGACCCCGCGGCACGCCAACACCAGTACATACCGCTGTCACGCCCCTGCTGCTGAAACTGATGCCGAACCATGTCCCATGGCACACTTCTCACAAAATGCACGTCTTAAAAAGGTGCCAACGTGTGCGCTGGTACCACGTTTGCGGGCGGAGCGGGCGTCATTCCTCCATTTTCCTCGGATTTGTGACTGAAATACCACGAGCTTATTCCACAGGAAGGGAGGGGCGGGGGGAGGGGCACGGCATGCTGAAGTAGTACCAGTAGTACCTGTCGAGCTGACTGAAATTTCCCTTGGAACCTTAATTTTTACCTGGCAAACAATTGAAGAACTTCTGCAGGACGAATATCTGCTGGGCACGTGGTGCACACACACGCTGTCTGCAGTGCTGATGGCTGACTGAACTTTCCTGGGATTTTTTTTGTGGTGAAATTTCTGCAGGCGGGCGGACTGCTGGGCATGGTCCACATGCTTCTGCCCTGCTGGTTGTCGGCGGTGCTGATGGCGGCGGATGTGGCGTACCTCAAGTGGGCCTGGCAAGAGACGCTGCCGCAGGAGCAGCGGCACCGCTTCGACATGCGCAACGCCAGCCCGCTGCCGGCGCTGCGGATATTTGTCGAGGTGGGTGATACTTCAAAGTATATAGTATTTCTACTCGAAGTATGGTACAAGACGATATCGTTTATAGCATGTACTTCTATATATATGGGATTTTCGGTATAAGATGCAACCGGTTAAAGCATACACATGTACAGTGTATATCCTTCATCATATATATATGGGGCGATCACGCCGAAGGCTGAGCAGTTTTTGCGAGGGCCACCAGGTGCGCAAGCAGCAGCTGTGGCACTTCTGTG
>JAULBY010045232.1:0-12719 GCA_032358315.1 Ophiocytium majus
TTTGCGATGCCGGCGTCACTGATCGGGAAGGCCCCCAAGGGAAACGTCGGTTCGACAAAGATGGGGCTCTTTGAAGTCAATGAGAGTAACGTCGCCAGCGGTAAAGTTGAGATAAACTTTAAGTCTCTCCTCTCGACGGACGTGCTTCTTCGTGATCATTTCCATTGTGAAGACTTCGACCTGATCGAAGTAAAGAAAATTGGAGCACCACAGACGGCGCAGAAGTCTGAGGTATACCAATGGCTCAAAATCGATCCCGATGGCAAAGTTCGACAGCTCACTTTTTTATCGATGAGTGAGGGGGCCAGGGTATTTGCCGATGGTCAGCTTGTGTTCCACGAGGAAAGTGGTGAGTATTCAAATTCAGCAGGTAAGTGGGTTATGAAGCGAAGAAACATTTAACGACTTGGTCTACCTTTGAGACTGCGTGGTTAAAAAAAACTCAGCTTCTGTTTTTTGCGGATTCGTCTTGCAGCGTGAGGGAGTATTGCTGCCCTCAATAAGTTGACTATTTGGATGTAGTATTTTCACGAGGGAATTGTGAAACATTCGAATGCGAACTATTTCTGCTGCAAGGAATTTAAAACAGTCTTGATCTTTGATCAGGCAATAACCCAAAAGGAGTTCACATGAAGTTTAGTTCGAAAATGTCGATTCTCGTCCTCGCAGCAACCCTAGGTCTCACGGCGTGTAAAAGTGAAAAGCAACTTGTTGTTGATACCGCTGCATTTGTAACTGGTCTTGGTAGCCAGTACTCAGTAGCGAAATCAATTTCTTCTCAACGCGGTTATGCAGTTCTCTTGAACTCTTCAAACGGTAAGTATATGGCGGTGAATTTAACTAGCTGGAATCCAGCGGAGTCAAGCGCTCAATCTCACCTCGAAAGTCAGACCCAATCTGGTCGTGTTTATTTCAATCTTCGCTCTCAGGGCAATGGAAGTTTTGTAGACAATGGTTCAGGCATGGTGTTTGAAGGTTCGGAGTCAATTGTAAAAGATGGTCAGACAGCAGCAGGCTTTGCTGAGCAATTGAACATTGAAGAAGCTCAAAGCAGACTCATTGACATGGGTGTTTCTTCTGAGCGTGCTGCAAGTCTTGCAAATCTCGTTGTTGCCAAAGCGACAAAATCTGAAATGAATGCAGAGGATGTCAATGCAGTACTGGAAGCTGTTGGTGATACATCACTCTCTGAACTTCTCGACGCTGGTTCAGATGCCCAAGCTTCTTCCGACTTAATCGAAAGAGCTGCGAGAAAAAACAACATGTCTTCTGAGCAGTTGAAAGACCTCGTGCTCAACATCCTGAACTGATTCGAATCAACGCGGGCCGCCTTATGGGCGGCCCTCTTTGGATGAGGTCCACATCGCACTGTACCCGATGAGACGTAAAGTTCTGGGAATGACGTAACGTTTAACTTTTATACATTGTTCAAAAAGTAGGCGTGTCACCTTTATCAAGGTGAGCCAAAATGCCTAAAAAGTGATCAGTTATGGCATTGGTCTTGCTAAAAATGGGAGATATGACATCTCCTATTTTTATTCTCCTTTTCCTCATATCTCTCACTGGTCGCTGCCTGGCAGCTCCTGTTTCGATACTACTGCGGGATGGCGGTCGAGCTGCGTCAGATCTTACTTTCGAAGGGAAGATCCTCTCAGAGCAAGAAGCATATGATCTCACGAAGCAGAACGTTGATCTTTCGACACTTAACCCTGATGAGAACACGGATTATTGGAAAGAAGATCAGTTTAGATCAGAGAGGAAGAGTGACCGTTTGATTACGGATTCCGAAACACCCGTCTTTAAATATGTAAATTCTGTAAAAAGTGAAGTCGGGACAGTCCGTCTTACGGTTTCGAAAGATGGAGAAACCTTCCTTCTTCAGTTTTCCCGCGCGAATCACCGTATGCTCATGCGGAAAGCGCTACTTGAAAAATTGGGCTTCAATGTAGCTCCCGTGCAATGGCTCAAAAAAGCAAAACTCAAGATTGATCCCGGTCTTGTGGAAGACTTGAAGAAAAAAATGGTTTTTTGGACTGGCGAACCAAAGAGCTGGATTACCGAAGAATCGAAAGACGAGCTCATCCTTCAGGACACCCTCCTTTTTGAAAGCTCACTAACGCTTTATCACCTCGCGACAGGATTCATTCCCGGTAGTGTTCGAAGAACGAGACTCTTTAATTCTCTGCCGATTGCCTATTCACTGCTTGAGTATCCCGATACCGGCCTTGATCAATTCTCCTGGAATTTCGGTACCCTGGCACAAGATCGCCTACATTTAGACTTCAACCAGAATATCTCAAATTTCTCGCCCACCTACGACGATGCGAGATGGATAGGTAGGCTTATTTCTGAACTTTCCCGTGAGGATTTCGAAGAAATCGTCGCGGCTTCCGAGTTTCCTCGAGCAGTCCAGGAATACCTGGTCGAGAAACTCATCTCACGCCGGAATAGTATGGTGGAGCGGTTAAGGCTTGAGGCGAAGTCATTGCCATACGAAAAAAGCATGAGAATTGAAAGCGCGAAGTTCGTAGGCTATGCCGATACGTTTCTCTCAAGTCAGCCGGAGGCCCCGCTGTCTCGAAGGAACCTCATTCATTATGGTGAGGCACTCCTGCAATCGAGTGCGCTCACGGCAGCAATCGATGAATTCAATGAACGCATTCTTCCAAACACAGATCTCGGTGCGAGCATTGGGAAAGAGCAGTTCAACGCCTTCGTGAATAAAATTAAGACCTACCTCGACACTGGCGTGGATAAAGACATTCCCTTCGGTGCTTACGTGCTCCCTTATGGTTCCGCGAAGCTTATTCTCAGTCGTGACGTGATCACTGGTTCTTACATGGGTAGTAAAAATCTTATTCAGAAAGCCGATTCATTCGGCTTCTCCGTTCAGGCCGGTGCCTTCGTCGGGTTCCACGGTCTTCCGGTGGACTTCATGGCAAGCATCACGGGAGACGTCTTTTTCAATCGAGTTTACACGCACATCCGGCCACTCCGTGAAATGAAGGCCGTCTTCACGGAACCCTACCTTAATATTTTTGTGGAAACGAAGCGCCGCAATTTAGTCAGAGAATTTGATAAACTCATTGCAAGCGGACAGGACGGAAAAACTCCGACCAAGGAAAATTTGATGGCCCTTAAGGAGGCCTTGGATAAAGTATTTCCCGCTGGCGACTCGCTCGTCATGACGGACTCACTTGGGAGCGCACTAGGCGGAGAAGTTAGCTATGGTTTTCATGAAGATCTTCGGCTTACGGCAGGTGCGCGTGCCAGTGGTCGGATCATTCGTCGAATAAACGTACTTCGTTCAAGCGAAAAACTACTGCAGATCTATGTGGATGATGGTCGTATCGGAGATTTCACCATTAGCGTCAATTTAGATACGATTGTTCCCGTCATCTCACTGACGCATAAGACTCAAAGGGCCAATGTTGACGTCAGACTCTTTGAACTCAATCTCGATGTGGAGCGGGATACCACACTAGCGCTGAAAGAGTTCTCTACTTTTCGCGACCTCCTCGACAAAGTCGATGTTCCCGAAGGAAGCAATCCCGTAATCCAGTCTGTAAGTGGGATCACAAGTAGAGAGAGCTCCTTTCGAGTTTTAGGATATAGCCTGGGTGCCCAGAACGCACGATATGACCTGAAGGTTTCGGCACCGGCCGCTCCTTCAAGAAAACTTCTCCGTCTAAAGAAAGTAGACTACGAGGACTGGGATGTCCTTTCGCTCGGAGAGGATGCGGTGAACGCTGCCATCGACAAGTTCCTCGACACGAGCTACGAGTTCAACGTGAACGGGTCGGCCGTCTCGGGCGAGAATCTCCTCGGCAAGTCTCGAATCTTTGATTCAACCCTCGATGCGGTAAGTGGCGAAGAAATGAATCTATCGAAACTTTTTTACACCTCTCGTCGAATCCAAAAAAAATGGTTAGCAAGCAATGCGACCCTGGTGGGCCACGTGGCCGCTGCAAACGCTCAAGCTGGCGCAGTCGTCTTTGATCCGCTTCTCACCACTGGTATCGATAAGGTTCAGTTTTATACGATGCAGTACCAAACAGCGATCTATGCTGATGGAATAGGAAGGCTTCTGGATTTGGCGCCGGAAGACCTCCTTCAAGTGATGAAGGTCAAATCGAACCTCGCTCCACGGATCAAACGTATCGATGCAGGAAGGCTCGAACGACTCATTGGTAGACTCCAACGTGCTCTGAGAAAAATCAATGAAATGAAAAATACGAATCCTAAGGACTTACCTGAAGAACTTCTGTGGGTGTTGGTGACGCTTGATAAATCTCTCACATTTACAGGGTTACAGAAACTTGTCGGCAAACACAACATCGCTCTGATCCCTTCGGTCTATGGATTTAAAGATGGTGATCGGCCTGGCTTTGATCTCATGAGAGGGAATATCCTCGGGCGAATTGCAGAGAACGAACCCAATGGCCCAATCATGAATATCCTTCTTAACACTCGTTTTTTAGAGTCTGAACTCGTTTCCACCTGGCTCGTCAGAGGTTTCCAATGAAACAGTTAGTTACTCTCATTGCTTTTATTCTCTCACTTTCTGTTGAAGCACAGGCCCCGCTATTGAGAGATCTTTGGTACCACAGTAACTCGGGCCAAGCGCTACAGTATGACCTCAACCCCTATCTTTCAGAAAAAGTTTCCGGCGCGCCAGGCTTCGACACGGGACTCTCTGAAGAACTCGACCTCCCCAAAGATAATCTTAGCGACGTGATTGTCGCCGTCATGGATACCGGAGCGGATATTTCTCATCCACTTTTGATAAAGACGCTGGCCTTAAACGAGAAAGAATGTTCTGGCGGAAAGCCAAAGCTTGTTGCATCAACTGATGAAGATCAGAATGGCTACAACGGTGATTGCATCGGTCTCGATTTCACGAAAGAGTCTACGGATCGGAGCTTCCATCGAGTGAGCGATCTTCAAGGTCACGGAACTCACGTGAGCGGAGTGATCGCATCCTTTGCCACCTATTCTCCTCATCCATTGTTTCAGAAGATACGAATTCTTCCTTTGAAAGTTGTTGGAGCAGGTCCTGTGGGGCTTCAAACTCGCATCGTCAGAGCTCTGGACTACGCTCATAAGCGTGGGGCAAAGGTCGTGAACTTCAGTATGGGGTGGCCTCAGGTTGGGGAGTCGACGCTACTTAAAGAAGCCATCCAGCTCGCCCAACAACGTGGGATGATCATCGTTGCTGCTGCGGGTAATAATTCTCACGACTCTGCCCTCTATCCATGTAATTATCGTGGCGTCATTTGTGTGGGGGCAAATCAAAATGACGGAAAAATGTCACGCTTTTCAAACTTCGGTGCTCATGTAGACTTTTCTGCGCCGGGTTCTCAGATTCTGAGCTCAGTCCCATTTACAGTGAGCCAAGCATTCTCAAATCTTAAAGGGTACGATAAAAAAAGTGGCACGAGTCAGGCCGCGCCGATTATTACTGCTTTTGTGGCCAGTCTTTTGGTCGCAAACCCGGCACTAACTCGTGATGAGATCTATCATCGATTAGCTCTTGCCTCACCGCGGACTTCCTCAGGGATAACGTCCCTCAACGGTTTTCCTGCGCTCGGGAAACTTTTTAGCCCCTCAAAGAAAAGCCTTATTCAACTAGAAATGAAAGAGCGTGTGACGCAAGTCATGAGCGGTATGGACGTCGACTTTCCTATTCATCTTGTGAATCTAGGGAAGGATCGTACAAAAGCACGTCTCGAGTACCGCATTTTGACAAGAGGCTATGACATCACGAAGGCGCAAGAAGAGATAGAGTTCAATCGAAATGAAGACCGAAAGACCCTCTCCTTAAGGGTAAGTCCTTCAGGCCTGATGGTCGATAGTTTCCTCAGAGTAGAGGTCAAGATCACCGCGGGTGAGGAGACAAAAGTGTATGTTCTTAATAGTCAAATAATGCGGGAGGGAGCTCTTAAGCGACTCTCTGGGGCCTTAGATTTTGCCAGGGATGGAAAAATCTACTCCCTGAACTCTTCGCAAAGTTCTTCCGGGAATGCCTATTTCATGGCGATTAAAGATAGCCGCCTTACTCTCTTCACAAAGAGGGGGTCTTCTCTTATCCGTCTGGGGACGATGACACTTCCCGCGGGTGAGTCTCTCATCTTAGGTTCTTCACAAGTCACCGATCTTGACCTCGACGGCGAAGACGATCTCTTCCTCATCACCAAAAGAGACGAGGAAAGTCTCTCCGTTTCATACAGGAAGCTGAATCTCTTGCCGCTGCTCCCAAAGCATCCTTTTTTTCAATACAAAGTTGAGGCCGCTGTTTTTTCAGCAAGTACGAAGCTCAGCTTCATGACTCAGGTTTTCATGGGGCAATCTATCCGTGTTCCTGTTTTCATCGAAAGTGGAATCACGACCGCTGCGGACTTTCAGCATGATTATTGGGATTTTAAGCGGAACATTTCGGAGCGCCATCTTTACTGGCTCGAACCTCGCCTCATCGACGGTAGCGCCCAATTCATTACCCGTACCCTGACGAATGAAAGATTTCGCAAAGGGATCATTAAAACTTCGGGATTGACTGAGGCGAGTAAGGTTGAATTTATCACCATCGCACCCGGATCATCTCAATCCTTAAAAGTGCTTGGAGTCTTGAAGGACATTGACGGAGTAAACATCGCGAGTATGACCTTTCAGGTCAAGGAGTTAGGGGGCACCCCCTTGCTCAACTTAATCTACTCTCGCACGAGGACTGTCGATAATGTCGGTCTTGTGTTTCCTGTTGAGAGCTTAGGATCGGTGGGGGAGAACATCCTCTACGTTTCGGCTCCTAAGGCAAACGAGATTTCGCTATACAAGATAAGTGGAGATGCTGAGCCTTCTATGATTCATATGACCGACGTTAAAGCTGGTGTGTCGGATGAGTTCCTCGATGTGACTTCCGCATCCGTTAGCGTCGAAGGTCTCACCGTTTACCTCCAAACAAAAAACTCCATTGTAATGATTTCTGAAAATGGTAAACCCAGAACTCGCCCCATCATCCGTCATTCTTTCCTCGACGGAACTTTGGCAAGTGAGTTTTATCAATCCATCCGAGTTGAAATTGATGCCACGAAGCCTGCTTTGTACGTGGATCAAAGCTTCGTGAATGGAAACGGAACGTACTCTCTTGTGGAATACGAAGGGGAGCTCGTCTCCCCGCTTGCATGGAGTCTCCAGATTCCGAGTGGATGTTCAACGATGGACCCGGTGCTCAACCGAGAAGCCGGAGTCCATGAGGTTTTGGTTCAGTGTCGAAACAGAGAGGGTGATTATTTTCTGATGAATTTTCCCCTAAGGGCGCATTAATCTCGAACCTGTCAGTCGGTTAGCGCCGCTAGGGAATTAAGTCGAGCTGGCGCATGTACGTGAGATTGTCCCACGACAGAAATTCCTCGGCCATCACTCCGTTTTCCCACCGCGCGAGGGTAACCATGGAGATCTTAAACTTTTTCCCGTTCGGTTGAATGACCGTCCCATCGGCCAGGGTCATGGGGCGCGTGAATGTTCCCTCCATGATCCCTTGCACGGCGGTCCAGTTTTTCTTCGCAATTTTGATGGGGTGCTCTTTGATCCGCGTGTCCGGCGCGTAGGTGAAAAGGTACTTGAGGTCTTCTATGTGGACGTCACGGCCTTTAGTGATCCGTCCGTCGGGCCAGTGGACGATGACGTCTTTGGCATGCGATCGATGGAGGTTTTCCCATTCCTGATTCGAAAACACGTTGTAGTCGAGGTCATCGAACACCCGTAGCTGGCGAGCCTCGCGTCTCGTGTTCTTGCCGATGGTTCCGAAATCCTGGTTTTTTGCTTGGGCTTCCGCGTAGACCGTGGCCAGTAAGAGGACGAACGTGAAAACCGAGAATGCATGCTTCATGGTAACTCCTTTGGTTGAAGCTTGGTACTTGTGAAAGTATGCGGGATTTCAATTGGCGACAGAAGTCATGCTAATTAAGTTTCATTGTTTGAATTTTTAGGACAATCGGACGGCTTGATTTATGTGTTGCTCGCAAGCTTTTGTCGGGAGATAGATTCGATACGAGAAATCCATGAAGACATCCAAGTGCATCAGCGGCCGCTCACCTCGTTGGGTCGTGCGCGGTCACATCCGGGCAGAGAGCGCCTCACAAATTCCTGATAACCTGATGCTCGTCGGACAACTTTCGCGCTGAGAAGAGAACAGTGTGTTTGAAAAAATCTTGTTGCAAACTTCCTGGCCAGCACCAAACTCAGGCCATGGCCACTGTGTCTCACATTGTTCCCATAAGTGAGGGCGCACACTCTGCCCTCGCACAAGGCGATAAACTGCCCCAGCAGGTGTTGTCCAATGGTTCGTCACTGTTCAACGTATGCACACCTACATTTAATAAAACGGCCATTGAGCGGCATCGGATTTGCTTTTTAAGTGGGCATGAAAATACTCATCGCCATGACACTTTTTGCATCTAACCTGGCTTGGGGCCAGGCCGGGACACTGAATCTAGGAGGGCGGGTGCCGCTCGCCTGTAGCGTCCAGGCCTACACCGCTGTTCCCGCCCTCGACATCGTCAATGGCATTACGAACTTCACGGTGGGCTCGGTCTCGGAGACCTGCAATCGCAACAGCGGTTTCACGCTCACCATCTCCTCGGCGAATGGTGGCAATTTGATGAACGACACCGGCCACACGGTTCCCTATACGATTCAGTACGACAACTCCGGTGTGCGCTCGCTCGCCGCCCCTGTGGTGCTCGCGCGCACCTTCCCGAAGCTCGGCGCGTGGACGCGCAGTTTTCGCGTGAACATTCCGGCGCAACCCGACGCTATGTCGGGCGAGTACACGGATCTGGTCACCGTGACCATCGCTGCGCCGTAAGAAAAATTCCCTCATCACGGTGTGTAGGCCCGCTTCGGCGGGTCTTTTTTATTTGAGATAGGCTCCATCATGAACCTCCTTGTCTCTCTTTCGTGAGGGCGAGTTAGTGACCTCGCTTTTGCGTAAGTCATGCCTGAGTTCGCATGAAATAATTTCCAAAAGAGATTTTTTATTTTTGCGAAATGGCATCATGAGCACACAACGAATCGTTCAACGAAACGTTCAACGAAACAAATGTGCTTCATACACGGGGAGGATTGATGCTTGAGGAGGTTTTTATGAAACGTCCACTTTCATAATTACGAGTACGAAGAATCCGGTGTCCGTAAAAAGAATATTGATTATTAAAGGAGAAATATAAAATGAAGAATCTACTGTTTGCACTTGTTGCTTTGGCCACAATCTCTAATTCGGCATCTGCGTCCGACTGCAAGGTCCTCATTCGTGACTTGAAAAAGCAAGTTGTCAGAATGGAAAGACAAAATGTTATTGCCATAAACTATGTTAACGATCTGGGTGAATATCTTGATTCCTCAGGCCAAGACATGATAAGAAACTATTCATCTGGACAAAGAATCGTAAATCTAGGTGCTGATTTATTCGGTGCTGGACGAGCAGCGATGAGCTGGTCATCTGGTGTAGGCATGAAAAATAACACATTAGCAATTGATGCCATGACATCCAAGATCACTGCTATTGAAGATTGTATTTCGAAGTAAGTGAATCTAGGTTTCAATTAGGTAACTGAATCGGAAAATCTGTTTATAAAGTCAGGCCATCGTCATCAACAGCTATGGCCTGATTTTTTTTATCGCTCCAACTCATTTTAATCTCGGGCATATTTTGAAAAAAATCGAAACTCAAGGCACTCATCTCAGAACCGACTGCACCAGTCGAGCATCGTGCGATCTGCGCTGCCTGACGAAGGCGATATTGCTCGCCTTAATTTTCCGAATGAGATCGCTCTCTCTGGTTTTAAGTCGTCCGATTCTTATTCTTTTTGCATCGGCGATAGCTAGACCATTGCAAGCTTTCTTAGCAAACACTGGGCACTATCGATTTATGAAAATTTTTCTTCTGGGAACTTTGATCGTTTTTTCATCATTCGGAGCTCGTTCGTCCTTGGCCGCTGATAAAGTGGTGAAACTGAAAAGAGAGTGCTGGGAGTTTGGCATTCCGATGAGAGTCAAAGAGGCTCAGGAGGCCTGCCGTGAAGCTGCAGAGATTGTGAACATGCAGTCTAACGACAGTGTAACAGTGCAAGCGAGATGCGCACCCGTTGAACCTTGTGATCCCCAAGATGTGAGATCGATGTCTGCGGTTTTATATACAAAAGTAATTGTGCACACTAAAGAATAGATTTCCTAGAACGTGAGGCATCGGCCGTAATGCCTCACCACTTCCATGCAAAACAATACGATCTTACGATGCCCCTAGACTAAAAGTTCTCAGCGAGCTTTTTTACCGTAAAATCCATGAATGCTCTCATCTTCTTGGAGATGTTTTTCTGATGGGGGATCGCAATTTGCACGGGTGATCCTTCGTCTCCCCATTCTTTTAGCACTTGAACGAGATCGCCGCTGGTTAAGTGGGCCTCGCAGAGGAAGGCGGGAACGAAGGCGATCCCATGGCCACTGAGCGCCAGGTCACGAATGGCAATGAAATTGTTGGCGACGTACCTGTGGTCCAGTTTAACGCTTCTTTTTTTGGTCTTGGAGATCAATTCCCAGGTCTTGAGCTTAGACGAGAAGCCGACGGTTTGGTGATGCGAGAGTTCTTCGGGTGACTTGAGTGGCAGGTGCTTGTTGAGGTACTTCGGGGAGGCCACTAAGATGAAGCGGACATGGCCAACTTTTTTCTGAATGAGGGTGCTGTCTTTCAAGGTCCCGATCCGGATGGCCAGATCCACGCCGAGCTTCACGAGGTCGAGCACATCGTTGCTGTAGATCAGTTCAAAGGATGTCTTCGGATAGAGCGCGCTAAACTCGGAGATGATCTTCGTGATGATGAACATGCCGATGTCGTCAGGTGCGGTGATCTTGATTCGACCTGAGATTTCGGTTTTTTCTTCGCCGAGCTGCTGAGCGGCCTCTAGGATCCCCTCGAGGTGTGCCTTGGTTTTTTGGTAGAATGCGAGTCCCACATCCGTGAGCTTGAACTGCCGGGTCGTTCGATAGACGAGCTGGACGCCGAGATCTTGCTCGAGCAGGGCAAGGTTCCGACTGAGCTTGGCCTTGGGCTCGTTGAGCAGTTCGGCTGCTCGCGTGATGTTGCCAGCGTCCACAATTTTTATGAACCAAAATGACCTGTTCAAGTCGAGCGTTGCTTTCATTCTCAGAGGATAGCACAACTCTTTGATAGGTCATGACTAATTGTATCATTAATTAAGACAGTGATTCTTGATTGTCGCGTCTACTGGCTCAAAGCGTTTTGTTCGATAATGGCTAACAGGAACGCAAACTACAAACCATGGAGCTACTATGAAATCGCTGAAACACATGACCGGGGCCTTACTTCTTGCAACTAGCGTGGGCTCGTTTGCCACGGAGAAATACTCACCCGGTAGTTACCAAATCGATCCGATGCACTCGAAGCTCGGGTTCGAAGTTCCGCACCTCGTGATCTCAACCGTTGAGGGGAGGTTCACGAAGGTCGATGGTTCCATCACTCTGGACAAAGATTTTGAGAAGTCGGTTGTCCAGGCCAAGATCGACGCCAGCTCCATTGACACCGGTGTCGGCCAAAGGGACGACCATTTACGGAGTGCGGACTTCTTCAGTGTGAAAGAGAATCCGAGTCTAGACTTTAGAAGCACCGGCATCACGGGGTCACCGGCAAAATTTAAACTGAGCGGTGATTTAACGATTCGCGGAGTCACTCGCAAAGTGACCCTGGACTCCAAGTATCTTGGAACAGTCGTCGATGGTTATGGCAACGAGAAGGTGATTATCCAGGCGAAGACGAAGATCAACCGCAAAGACTACGGTCTGACGTGGAATAGCGTTGTGGAAGCGGGGCCTGTCGTGGGGGATGAGATCACCATTGACCTCAAGATCCAAGCAGCGCGGCCGCAGGCCAAGCCAGCCTCTAACTAATCAAGCTGTCACACAAGGCCGGGAGGGAATCGTGAAAAGAAGATGCTTTCTCGGCCTAGTTTCGGGAGGAGTGGTGATGTCTGCACTGAGAGTAAATTCGCTTCACGAGCTGAGCGATGTGTTTTCGAACGAAAAGAAGGCGAAGCCGTTGCCGGCGCTTTTCCTCGGGCACGGCTCGCCGATGAACGCCATAGAAGAGAATCGATTTTCGCGTGCGCTCAACGCTCTTGGGAAGAGCATGGCAAGGCCCCGGGCCATTCTCGTCATCTCGGCGCACTGGATGACGGAAGGAACCTGGATCACGCACATGGATCGTCCGAAAACGATTCATGACTTTTCTGGTTTCCCCCCGGCGTTGTTTGCGGTTGATTATCCGGCGCCCGGACATCCTGAGATCGCGCATGCGATCCAGAAAGAGCTCGCGGGTTCAAAAATCCGACTCGATCATGAGGCCTGGGGATTGGATCATGGCACTTGGGGCGTGCTGCGGCATCTCTATCCGGAGGCGGACATCCCGGTCATGCAGTTGAGCATCGATCTGCGTCGGCCGCCTGAGTACCACGTCCAACTCGGTCAGGAGCTGGCGAAGTTTCGTGAGCAAGGTGTCCTCATCGTTGGAAGCGGGAACGTTGTTCACAATCTAAGTAAAATCCGTTGGGAGGAGACTGCCGGCCCCTACGAATGGGCCTTGGAATTTGATGAGTGGACAAAGAGAAAGCTCGCGGAGCGTGACCTTAAGGCGCTACAATATGACGTCTTAA
>JAULBY010045243.1:0-12718 GCA_032358315.1 Ophiocytium majus
GCCTCCACTGGTGCGCCGTCACAACGCGCCGCCACGCGCACAGCGCCGCTGCCGCTTCTGCGTCCGGCTGTGCTGCAGGCGGCGGCGCGCCGGCGTGGGGCGTCAGCGGCCGCTTGTGAGCCGTCACACAAGCGCCGCCACGCGCACGGCGCCGCCGCCGCTTCTGCCGACGGTGGGGCATGTCGCTGCGTGCGGCGCGGAGTGAGGTGTGCAGTGGTGTGCCAACAGGCGGGCGCTGCCCACGCCCGCTACCGCCGCACTTGCTGCTGTCCCGGTGGGGGGGGGACAAGCGTACTAGCCATGTGCGCATGCATGGCTACGCCGCACGGCCAGTCAGGCGCAGCTAAGCCACCCCTGCCGCCACGGCAGCGCACCCTCCAAATTGTTATTTTGCGGGCAGCAGGGGCTGGCCGTGCCATCGCTGGCTGCAGCCTTTGCTGCCATCTAGGGGGGGGGGGCGATGCGGCGCTGGCTGCCCTGCCCCCCCCTCCCCGCGCGCTGCCGATGCCGCTGTGGTCCCTGGCAGCATTGGCAGTGCGGTGCTACGGAACGCCGCCGGCTGTGGCGCCGGTGGGTGTGGCTCGGCTGCTGCTGAGCACCGCTGCTGCGCCTTGCGCGCGCGTGGTTGCCTCCGCAGACATGCCTGCCTCACCCACCACCGCAAAGTGATCAGCAGCGGCAGCTTTCCAGTGCCGCCATTCGCTGCACAGCCGCTGCAAACCATGCCTCTTCGCACACGCGCCAAGGGCTGCTACGTGTGCAGTGCGCGGCAGCCGCGCCGTCGCTGCCGCCATGTGGCGCCTGCGCTTGGCGCGGTGGGCATAACGGGCGCCCGCGCACCGGCAAAAGGCGCCCTTCACGGTAGTTTGTTGTTGTCGTCCCCTGCTGCCACGCGCGCAGGGCCGCGGTACGCGAGTGAGTCACACTGAATGGAGGTAAATAATAGTGCCAGCGCCGGCTGTGACGCATGCTCGCACTGTGGACTGTGGCGGCATGGTGCCTTTTTTGTTGTGTGCTGATTGGGCTTTGCACTTAACGTGGTTTCCCGGTGTGGTCTTTTTTTTCCTGGGGGGGTCTTTTCTGCCCTACTTACCCCCTGGTCTTTCACAAAAGCTGACAGACTGGGCACTGCATTGCCAGCTGGTGCCTAGAGTTTTGTAAACAGGCTGCGTGTGTGTGTGTGAGGCTGTGGTGCTCAGCAGCTGCCTGCAGTGCGCAATGACACAGGAGCTCAGCAGAAGACTTTGCGCGCGTCGGCGTGTGAGAAGCCAGGCACAGGTAGCACACGCGCGCGCACACCTGGAAGGCATACCTCACAAGTTGCAGCTTGATGACGTGTCCGCAACTTAGACTCATTTGCGTTTCTTGCTTTTTTCTTGCTTTTTAGACCGAGCTGAGACACCAGCTCTGCACCCGTTCAGGTACTGTGTGCGCAACTTTATCGAGTTAGTGCCGCCGCACGCATCCTCCCGTTGGCATTTCTGACCGCATCATCGCACATGAGTCAGTAGTGACATCTTTGAACCAACTGACTTGAATCGGCAACATGATTGCTAGCCTTAGAGCTCTTATTGAAGTACTTCAAGAAGTGCAAGTAAGACGACCAAGCACCTGCTACAGCCTGACGCCCTCAAAGCACTCCCAGTACCATTGCCGCACCAGCATGCTGGAATGCTCAATTGTCCGCCAAGTATCTACACGTGTACCTAGGGCATTGTCGCGGTGTGAAGCAAATGTGCTGGCGTTAAACGCAAGCAGGCAGCAGTTCAGCATGCATGGCAGACGCAGTCTACTGCACAAGCCCACATGCATGTCAAACCACAGCACCAGCAACAGAGCAAAGGCAGGGATGGGTGTGGACCATGAACTGTTACTCAGAAGGGCATCCAGCGTAGGATGCCCATGTATTTAACAGCAGTGGCAAGTCACTGCCAAAAGTGCTGCTACACAAGGTCTCTCTCGATACGGCGCCAAGCTGGTGAGGCTCGGCGCCAAGCCCCTGCACCGCAACAAGGTGGAGACCGTTCGCAGGGGAACTACACTACACAAGCAGCACGCAGCATGCGATGGTGCGGCACATGCAGTACGTGGGTGCATGCTACACAGGCGGCACATGCTGGATGCAATGTGAGCTGGCTGAGCTAGGGCAAGACATCGGATGTCTAGGAGATGCACAAAAGCCACCAGGGCGGGGGGGGAAGGGCACACACACGCTGCCTCGGACATGAGAGATGGCTTGGGAAGCAATGGGAAGCAAGCCCCCCCAACTCACTCCCAGAAAAGGGCACAGAATGCCCTCCCGCGACCTGTACTGCCGCAGGCGCCAGCCACCACCAGGCTTCTCGAATTGTGAACTCAGGGAGGGCAGCTGAGGAGCACTGTCGCAACAGCACCTCGAGAGCACTGGAAATCCTGCTGCAACTGCGCAAACGGGCTGGGCCTTTTCAGGCCTCTCATGTCCTAAACGCGTGTGCGCCTCCCCATTCTTACCTGTGTATACCTACATACACACCCAGCTGGGGTTGCGTGGGCCAGACTGTGGCGCGCCAGGCAACCCACTGTGCCACAAGGATGCACACAGCACCGCCGTGTGCACCCCTGGGGCGATGTAACACGACATATTGCGTGTGGCAGCTGCAGCTACTGGCTCCAGCTCTGCCTCCCCCCCCTTCCCATCCCCTCCTACAGGCAGCATCCCCCCCCTCCCCCCTCCCCCACAAAGCAACACCGCTTCCCGCAGCTCCCCTCTCGCACGCACCACCCCCCCCTCCTCCCCCTTCCCCACACAGGGAGCAGCGACGTGATTTTTTTTTGCCCAAAATTGATTTCAATGCGTGTGCTCTGACGTGGCTTGGCTCAGGTTTTTGTCTACCACAATGCGCTTGCCCTAGCATTGCCCAGGTTGGTGTTTACCACGATGTGCGTGCCCTGGCGTTGCTTGGCTCAGGTTACTATTTGCCAACTGTTGTTCACAGGAAATGGGGTGTGGGGGTTTGGGGCCAACACACTGCCTCGGACATGAGAGGTGGCCCGGGAAGTGAGGGGTGGCGAGCCCCCTACTCCCAGAGGAGGGCACAAGGGGCCCTCCTGCAACCTGTACTGACGCAGGCGCCAGCCACCACTAGGACTCAAGCCATAGCTCTGTTCCGACAGCAGAGCTGCACTGCGGGGGTGCCTCAGAGCACACAGACCCCCACTGCGGGGGTCGGGCCAGGCATTCCCTGGCCCCCCATGTCCGAGCAAGCGTGCGCCCCTTATCACTACTGGGTGCCCGGGCCAGGCGCCCCGTGGGGGCTCTAGCACCCCAGGCACCTCACACCGCCCCAAGGGGGTGAATGCACATACCACCCCTGGAGCGGTGTCGCCATGCCCTGCCGCCCGCAGCAGCAGCGCGGGGCCGGGCCGCGCGGCCTACTACTGGCCCCACGATCGCTCTCACCGTGTGAGCGACGGCCTGATGCCCTGGCGTTGCTTCGCTCAGGTTGTTGGTTTCCCACTTCACGACGTCCTGCTTGGCTTCCCCTTGTGCCCTGGCGTTGCTTGGCCCAGGTGGTTGATGAGGGGTGTGCTTCGAGCTGACGTCGCTCGGCTCAGGTTGCGCGGATAATGGTGCTCGCGCTGGTGTGTGGCGCCAGCAGCGGCGCCGGCCGCTTCTTGCCTCGGGCTTCGATGCTGCTCTCGGTGTCGCTGACGTCCAGCTTGCGGGCCCTCCGTGTGTGGTGCGCTGTTGGCGCCTTGCGCACAACAGCACCCCGGGGGGCGGGACGCGCGGCGTACTTGTGGGCCGAAGGGCTCGATGTTGTGTGTGTGTGTGCGCGCGCGTGTGCGTGTGTGCGCTGGCGCAGTGCTACCTGCCGCCCCCACCCAGCAGGTGCTGCTGAGGCTCTCTCTCGATCGTCGACCGTTTCACAACTTTTCGCTTGAGAGGAGCTGCTGAGCAAAGGCTCCCCAAGCCAACCGGTGCCCAACTTCAACAGTTGAAGTCGTGTGTATTAGTCATGGAGACATGGGGGCATGTGGGCACCACAGTTGAAGTCCCCACCTGGGCGGCCCCCGTACACTGTACACAGGGTGACTAAGGAGTTCTGCTGTGCGTGAATTCGTCAGGGGGCAACTCATGAATTGGGGCGCAGCATGGTGCATTAAAGTCACCTTAGGTGCCGCAGGCGCCTTGGGGGCCCGCTTCGCGGGCCATGGTTGTGAGGAAGGGCCCCCCCGGGGGGCTCGCGAGCGCGCCGCCGCCGCGGAGTTTAGCCAGTGGGTAAGTAGGGAGTCGTCATGACCCTACTTACCCCCCTGGTTTAACCGCAGTAAATGTGACAGCATAAAGCAGTGTACTTTCATAAAACTCTGCTTGGGGCGCGGAAAGCCCTGTGCATATGGCGTGCCGTGCCAGTTAAGTTGCATCAACCTCCGCTTGGGTGCACAAGCACATGTAGGGCAGTTGCGCAAAGCACATGCATGCTGCCGCTTGGCATGGGGAATCAGCCACAACAGTTGAGGCACCACCGCCCATGCTTGTGGGTGGGGTGGTGTCCCTGCATGCACACGGAACAGCAGTGCGGTGCATCATGGCGCCCAGCGACCACCTCCATCCCCTGCGTCTGTTAGACCAATTTCAAAACATGGGTGGAACTGGCACACAAAGGCATGTAGCAGGTAGCACTTCAAGTTGAACTTGCAGTGGGACCTGCTGTCCTCCAAGCAATATGAGGGGTTCTCTTTCTCATAGCCCACTTTTGCCGATGTGCATACCTCAACTGTACCACCATGCGGCAGTGGGTGCAAAGTGGCTCAACTGCAGTGATGGTGCACTCACAGAGCATCAAGTAGTGTTGGCGCAGTGGCGCCACGGCAGTGCACATGAGCGTCAACCCCCCAGCGTCACGCACCAACTTCACTACACAATGTGCCCAACACACCGCTGGCGATGCGCACACACAAAACATGCCGATGGTCGACGCGTACAACAGCGCCATGAGGTCAGTTGTCAAATTGTGGGCGAAGGATGCAACAGATGAAGTACAACAACTACACACTAGCCAGCGCGTCCCCTGGCAAGCTGCCACCAAAGGGAAGCAGGCGGGGTGGATAGAGGACGTTCATGGACACCGCGACAGCAATAAGCACACCAAGCGCTTGGAAGGGCTTGCCCCACGTTGTGCACTCATGAACCGGCAACCCCCCACACGCCACATTCCCGCCGGCGCACTGCATAGCACGTGCGCACGCCTGCACCACTGCTGCTGGTACGCAAGCAGCGCCCGCTTACAAACCGCCGCCAGCGAGACGCCAGCACGTTGCAACGCTGGTGCAGTACAGGCGCTTGCGGCGCCACATGCCCTCGTGCATGGCTGTAGGTGTGAGGCAGAAGCAGGACCCTGGGAGCCGCCGACATCTTTTCGCCACACACGGGGGCGGCCACCACCACCGGAGCGGCCGCCACAACCGGAGCCGGGTTGAGAGGCATGCGCCGCCTCTGAGGCAGCGACGACCAAAAAGGCCTGGCGCGGCTGCAGCTCGCGGCGGTGGCACGCAGCGTATTGCGCGCGCGCACGCAACTCCGCGGCGCCTCGTGGCTGCTGAGCACCGCAGCCAGATTGTCTGCTGAGCACTGCACAGCTGGGCCACGGGCGCGGCGCCGCGCTGCAGAGTAATGCCTCAGCACTTGCAGGTGCGCATGCCAGCTCCGTGCTTGAGTCTCCGCGCCACGGCCGCGTGGCGAGAGCGTGCGATAGCGAGCACCTGCAGCTGCTGGGCACTGCTGCAGAGCGCCAGCTGCTGAGCACTGCTGCAGGGCGCCAGCTGCTGAGCGCTGCTGCAGAGCGGCGGCTGCTGAGCACTGCTGCTTCTCTGTGGCGGCGCTGCCGCGCATGTAGGTTGGAGCACACGCCGAGCGCAATCCGTGCAATGTGGCATGTGTGCACAGACATGCAGCCCGCCGCAAACTGGCGTGCCTCCCCGCGGCCCGCAACAGCAGCGAGTGAGGTAGGGACTCCAGACGGCGGTACACCCTATGGCGGGCCGGCCTGCCCACTCGGACGCCCCGCTCGCCTCTCGACCTGGCTCTGGTGGTGGTGGCCGCTCCGGTGGTGGCGCCCCCCCCGTGTGTGGCAGGCCACGTACCCCTTTGGGGCCAAGGGGGGCTGCAGGCCCCTTTGCCAGGGGCACCGAGAGCCACGGCGGAAGTGGCGCTGCTCAGCAGCGGTGCTCAGCAGCAGTGAGCGGCACTGCTCACCTGTGGTGCTCAGCAGCAGTGAGCGGCCCTGCTCAGCGCCAGGCTCACGGCGCCCCCCGTGCCACCTCTTCGTTCAGCACGGTCAAAAAAGCGTCTGGGCGGGGGGGTGGGGGGCGCGGGCGCAGTGCGGCAATCGCGGAACCGCCGCGCAACGCCTTGGAAAGTTCTTCGGGGGTTGTCGCCACGGCGTGCCCGCGGTCAGCCATGGCCTGCGCATGTGCGTGCGGTGGCCAGCGGCGAGAGTAGCAAGTATGGGTTTTGAATGGGCGTCATGTGGTGTGTGAGTTACTTGACAGTGTAGTAATACGTATGTTGTGAGTTTGTGTGTTTACGAGTATACCACGCTGCCGGGCATGTGCCTCGCCACGAGCGTGCTGGCATGCATGACATGGGCTCTTGCCCTCCCACAAATGCAAATAAACACTACTAGTAATACTAGTACTTCAAAGTACACAACTACTATGTATGCTACTGTAGTGCACTTTATGCTATGTCATGGAATATTTGAGGTGAGCTGTGGCATGCAGTGCCTGGTAGGGGCCACTGGCATGCAGGTCAGGCACAATTAGCCGGCAGCCATGTACTTGCGTACTTCAAAGTATGCCATACGAAGCTGGCCTAACACTGCGCCAGCTGGCACCTTGTGTGTGTATCATTCACGCTTTGGCAACGCTGCTGCAGCACCGCCAGTCACAGACAACTGCGCAAAAAAAAACACTCCTCATGCGTCAGCGCTCTTTGACTTCTGTACCGGAGCACTTATTGATGATCACACTGGTCAGAGGATGCCACGCCTTGGCAGCATGGCAACGCACCTGCGCCAGCTGGCACTGGTGGTTTCACATCAATCTGATTCAAACTCAATTTGTACGGGAGCACCGTCCATCTCAAGTTTATCACAGCAGGAGAATGCCGCACTTTGACAGCATGGCAACGCACCTGCGCCAGCTCGCACTGGTGGTTGCCCATGAGGCGCGCGTTGACCACCACCACCAGCGGTTTGCCCAGCGCCAGTGCCTCCTGCATCGCGCGCCATGCAGCACACGTGCGATATAAATTGGCACAAATGACATAAAATCACATAGCATAGCCTCACGTGAAGACACCTGACAGGTTGATAGGCACAGATACTGCCGTGGCTGGGGAAATAAGAACAGGCCAAAGCCCGTGAAGCGATTAGGCATCCACCTGGCCAACACCCAAGTAGCCCACGCGCTACATGCAAACCATTAAACATTATGTTTTTGAAAAGAATGCCGTGTCACACTGGCAAACCAAAGCTTCAACTGCCCTCATGTTTCTGCGACTGATATAATAACTTCCACACTTGAAGTGCGCACCATGACGGAACCGGCCCCCGCGTGGCTGATGATGAGGTCCGCGGCGGCCATGTCCTCTGTCAGTGTGGGCTTGAAGCGGTAGGACGTAACTGTCACGCCGCATGGTCGGCCGCCTTCTTCAGGCGCGTAGGTGCCTTTGCCTGCTCAGCAGCAGCAGCCGCACCCGGGCATTAGGGCCGCAGGCGGCAAGCGGGCGGCGGCAGCAGGGAAAGTCAACAGCAGTCGCAGCGTGTTGTAGCGTGCGGGCGCTGCAAGTGCTCTGAGGGCAGGTGCATCAGGTGCGGTGGCTTCGAGCGGTACTTGTGGCAGGCGTCAGGAAGGGTTGTGGGTGCGTCCGCGGGAGGCGGGTGTGGACACGGCAGCGCCAACTGCCATTTCGGACCCGCCCCGGACAGCGCGATGCTGCTGCTATCTCCAGTGTGCTGCTCCTGTGCTGGCAGCTACCACTTGTGTCAGTGCCAGACGAGCAAGCACGTCACCCTGTGCATGAGAAGCGCGCGGCAGCACCAGGGCAGCCGCTGCAGGCACGGATGCAACGTCGTCGCCAGCGGTCTCGAAGATCTCGCTGCCCAGCTTTTGGCGCCAGCAGCAACACAGGCACTCGAAGCTAGGGAGCCACAGCGCTGCAGCCGGAAGCGGGGGGGGGTTGTGCCAGCACTAGGCTGCAGGAAACCAGCAGCGCCGTCCGCACCACCGTGCAGCTGCGAACTGTTTCTCGTCACCTGTCTGCATGAGGACTTCGGTGTAGCCCAAATCTGCCAACACTCGCAGGGCCTCAGCGTCGTCCACAGCCCTTATCAGCTCGTCAAAGAGGGTGGTGCCGACGGTCACGAAGACACGCTTGGGGTGAGCCATGGTGGTGCGGCGCTGCCTGCACTATGTGCGCGCGGAGCCGCCGGCATGAGCTGCACACAGGGTGACATGATGCATGATGCACCCGGGCGGCGCAAGGGGGCGAATGTCGTCATTCCGGCTTAAGAACGGCGCAATGTTTTGTTGCCGGCGCGGCAAAGCACAAGAGATTCTGTTTAAAGTGGGGGAAGAGAGAGCAGACGCGGCGCGCTGCTATTGCAACCGGCGAGGCATGGCGGGCGTACAGACGCGGCGCATGAAGCTGGGAAACCCAAAGGAGACGCAGACACAACGCTTGCAAGGTGAGAAAACTCACACATTTCTTCTGGACGCCTGCCCACGATGAGCGCGAAATTTAAAACCACACCACCGGAGAGCAGCGATAGCAAGCAGACGCTGACGAGGTTTGAGCCAGGTGTGGGCAAGTCTCAGCTGCTCCGTAGGCTGGGAGTGTACATGGTCCTCATTTGTTTGGCTGCCCGGCACAGCAACAACACCAGCGCCAGCGCCGCCCAGCAACAAGCTCGCTACGGTGGGGGGCATGCTGAAGTGAAGTCAACGAGCAGTAGCAGCAGCTAATGTGGTGCCCCTCGCAGGCGCTGCCGCAGCAGCAAGGCAGATGCGTGCAACAAAAGTTGGAGTGCGCTTTGGACAACAGCAGCGGAAGAACCTTTGTGCATCCTAGAGCAGTTAAAACATGCATCCAAACGAACATCTAAACAAACATTTGCGCCCTGGCAAATCATTTGTGTTCCTTTGATGGGTTCTGTCGTTGTTTTCATACTTTGCGTTGCTGGCAGGGAGACAGAAAGCTCGTTTTTGAACGAGTATTCCGTTTGTAAACATGTTGGGGCCTCACCTGGGTACTTCAAAATACTTGGTGAAGTATTACGGTTCAAGTGCGCTCCTGAAGCTGTTTGTGCCTGTGGCATACTGCAGCAACCGGTGCGACGCCGCGCATGTAAGCTTTTGCCAAAACACGGTCGTAATAACTACTGCGCCGCAATTACGGCACGAATTACACCATATGTTTAGACCTACTTGTACACAACCGTTTGTGCTCCTGAGTCAGTTACATTGGTAATTGTTGTGGACCCACAAGTAACTGACGTTCCACATCACTTTGCGCTGCCAGCTATAGGAAACAGTGGTGTTGAGTGCTTGCATTCAAGAGTAGCTCGTGAAGCAACGTACCTGCCCCACTGATGGGGCCCAACGAAAGCAACTGGCCCGGGTAAGTTTGGCCGGCACAAGACGTCACTTTTGCACATTGTACAGAGTACGACTAGCACTGCAAGTTACTACATAGTACATGTCAATGCCTGGTGTGCCTGGTGTGCGTTCCATGCACTTTACATCATAACAGATGTTTGAAGTTTTTATGTTGTTTTCCTATAACGCCTTCAATTGATGTTGGATGCGGGAAAAATGACCGTTTCGTCAACCCTGAGGCCACGCATGCGACAATAGCGTGCCATGCAGTGCACGTGCTGTCATGTTGGGGTGTTTCGATTGTGTCATACTTCGACTTGCATGGACTAATTCATGCAATGTACCCATACACGGAGCCTAGGCAGCCTGTCAACCCTGCGTTAATGCACGGGTGGTACTTGTAGCTTCAGGAACGCGACACATGTTCACGCTGGCCAGCGAGCACCAATGCAACATCGCAGCAGGGAGAGCGTAGCAGCATGCAAGCCTCGACCTCTGTTTGGTAAGGCAACACCAGTAGCCAACAGACTTTGGTCTGTTGCACTACATTTCCTACTGCTTCAAGTCCTGCTTGTCCGCCTGCATGTGCGGTTCTCAACACTGGTGGCATAGGCTACCCGCCAACCTCGCTCTGCACCAACCCATGCCATGTGTGACCTGTACACGTGTGCCCTCCTCTGCTTGCGCCTTGTGCGTCCCCAGATGTGTGGGCCGACATCTTGCAGGACTTTGTGGGGCACAACCACTACCTGCACGTCGCAAGTGTCTGCCACTCTTGGAGGGCCGTCTACACCGCCGAGCACACCATGGAGTCCAGCGCAGGGCATGCCAGTGCTTCCGGTGCCCTCATGCAATGGGCGCTGGACAGCGGCTGTCCCAGGAGCCGCTGGCTCACCTTTGCAGCTGCTGAGCACGGAAGCATAGACGCACTGCAGTGCGCACTGGCGGGCGGGTGCGTCATGACGGCAGACACATGCGCGGCAGCAGCGCGAGGCGGTCACCTGGGCGTGCTGCAGTGGGCTCGAGAGAAAGGGTGCGAGTGGAATGCTGGCACCAGTTCCGCGGCAGCAGCGGGTGGGCACCTGGGCGTGCTGCAGTGGGCGCGGGCGAATGGCTGCGAGTGGAGTGCTCACGTCTGTGAGCAGGCGGCCTTGAACGGGCACCTACACGTGCTGCAGTGGGCAAGAGCCAACGGGTGTGCATGGGACGGCCAACTGGTGTGTGCATGTGCAGCGAACGCCGGCCACCTGGATGTACTGCAGTGGGCCAGAGAGAATGGTGCCGACTGGGACGAGGCCACATGCAGCTTTTCAGCAACGAACGGCCACCTGCATGTGCTGCAGTGGGCCAGGGCAAACGGTTGCGATTGGGACACGAGCACATGTGCTTGGGCAGCAGAGGGCGGCCATCTGCACGTGCTGCAGTGGGCCAGAGCGAATGGCTGCGACAGGGACGACGAGTACGTCTGCCTTGATGCAGCGAGAGGGGGGCACGTGCACGTGCTGCAGTGGGCCATAGCCACCGGCTGCACGTTTGACCCCGATGCATGCATCCGCGAGGCGGAATCCGGTGTTGAGTGTTTCGACACACCGCAAGTGCGAGCTGATGTGGTGCTACGGTGGATTGCGGAACACCGTTGATTGAACGTTTGCTTGTGTACACTGCAGCTGCATGTGTCACAGTGTAGCCGTCACTTTGCATACGCTGCACCCCTGGGCACACTGCAGTGTGTCCGTGGCCGCACCGAGAGCCACTGCAGTGGGCATGCATCCCAGCTGCCGCGCAGCTATCACTGCAGCCGACACTGAGGTGTGGCCGCCAGTTGTGGGGCGTACGGCTGCATGAGTCTGGCATACACCACCCGCCGCTATGGTGGCATTCCAGTCAGCGCGCGAGTCACTGCCGGTCTTGAGTAGTACGCTGTGGCGCGTGCCGGTCAAGCGCGTGTGCAGGCGGCAGCACTGTGCACCCGCTTGGAGCGCCAGCGCAGCCACGTGCATGCCATGTGTCGCGCGCAATTGTCCGAGTCTAGGCGCGCTTGCAGCCCTCTCTGTTTGCCTGCAGTAGGCACAACGGCACCTTGTCATGTAGGCAACATACATGCGGGCACTGGGACATCCACACCTGCGCTTGCGTCCGACCGCCGCTGTTGCTACTGGTGCTGAGCGCTCAAGGAGCAGCTGCTGCTGGACTCGGAGCGCTGCTGCTGCTGCTGCTGCTGCTGCTGCAGCAGCAGCTGAGCACTACTGCTGTTGGCCATTGCTCTGGTGTGATGCTGGCACGGCTGCTGAGCAAAACCTGCTGGCGGCGCTGGCATTTCCACGATAGTTATGCTGCAATCATGCACGCTGCGTTTGTGTAGACGCATATACAGCAATATCGAGCTATACACAAAGGGGTGGGCACTTGTTACATGCTGTACTTTTATTAAACTCCGCGTAGGGCGCGGAAAGCCCTTTGCACGCGGTGCGTGTGACCAGGAAAGGATCAGACAGGTAGCAAAAAAGCTGGCAATGCTCAGCACTGCGTACTTTAAGGTTGTAATTCACATAATGCTGTGGCCAGTATGCGGTGGGTGCATTGTGTCGTGCCAGGCAAGTGGGTTGTCATAGTAGTTTCTATAAGCTGCGTGTACCCCACCTTGCCAAAGTGACCTCGCAGAGCTGGTCAAAACACTCTACTTGCTGTGGATGTCACAACTCACAAGCGCTTTAATAGGAAGTAGCAACCGTAAAAAAACTCCATGGGCGCGGCAGCCACAGCAGCCCCCCCACCAAAAACCACACACAGCGTGGGAAACAATTGCAATGTCGTATTGTGTGTGTGTGTGTGGTGTCTGTGTGTGTGGAGACGGACTCAACGCGCATGAAAAACACAACGCCATTGGGCCGCTGCCGGCTCACAAGGTACAGGTACGGAGGAGAGCGGCCCGGCGTGGCCAACTCTCTCCCGGGGGGCGCCACGGCGCGCGGCGCACGCCAAACCTATTTACGACGCCCGCCGCCCCGCCCCCATTCCGGTGCGCCACCGCAGCACGTTGCGTCGTGCGTTTATGTGCAGGCGGCTGTTGCTGGAG